>VDFB02166732.1:23498-76383 GCA_007258455.2 Sequoia sempervirens | reverse complement strand
ATTCTGTTCATCCTCTCCACAACTCCATTTTGCTATGGGTTGTATGGAGTTGTCATATGTCTCTCAATCCCATAGTCCTTACAGAACCAATCGAATTTTGACAAATAAAACTCACCACCATTATTCATTCTTGAACACTTGATTTTTCTACTAGTCTAATTTTCAACCAAGGATTTGAATTCCTTAAACCGACTAAAAACTTTAGACTTTCTTCTAAGGAAATATACAAATGTCCTACTATAATCATCTATGAATAAGACAATACATAGATCTAGATTACATAAGAACATGAACAGGGCCAAACACATCTACATGAATATAATCCAATACCCCAAAAGGCTTATGAGAACTAGAATAAAAAGAAACACGGTGTTGTTTTTCATATATACAATATTCACAAAAATCGAACTCGAGATTACAATCATCAAGGCCTTCAACAAGGCTCTTATTTTTTAGGGCTCTAAGACCCTTCTCGCCAATATGGCCAAGTCTTTGGTGCCATAACATTATCTTCTCAGTTGGAAGTTTCATCTCCAAAGCATTGGCACCCTTAGGTACCCAGAAAACACAACCATTAGATGTAGAAACCACAGTTTTCTTCTCTATTCGATCTAATTGTGAGGATGAAGACTCAAAGCCCTCTTCTTGGACTCCATAAAAGTACTATTGCATTGAACCATGCATCATCTAGCTTATACAAGATGCCAATCTGAACACCCTTTCCAAGCACCATAGAACCTCTGGTCATCTTGCATCCACCACTCGAGAAAACAACCTGCACACCCACATCACTCAACTTATTAAAAGTAGTTTCCATGTCAAACCAGGGATATGTAGAACACCATCAATTCCCTTCACTCAACCATTAAGGAATCAATTCTTGACTCTTCCATGGCCAACAATCTTCAAGTGAGAGTCATCACCTAGATATGCCTTCCCACTATCATACTCCTCATACTTTGAGAATCAAACTCTACGAGAGGTCATGTGGAAAGAGGTACCTGAGTCTATCAACTACACATCTTTCAATGCATACGTTGCCAAGGAAACAACAAAAGCATCTACATCATCCTGACAGGATTTATCAGATTCAAAATAGGAGAAAGACTTCTTTTTCTTCTTTTTCTCCTTGCAATCTTTATGAAAGTGACCAGTTTTGCTGCAATTCCAACATTTCACCTTGGAATTTTTACTAGGAGACTTAGATCTCCTCGAAGACTTGGACTTAGACTTCTTCTCTTTCTTCTTGCCTTTCTCCTTTGATATTCCATGAACAACAAGGGCATCCTTGGCCATTTCAGAAGAATTCCTCTGCATCTCTTCAAACAACAACAAAGCAACCACATCATCCATCTTAAAAGTGGTTGTTGTGCTTTTGATAGCCATCACCAGGTGATCCCATGAGTCTGGCAAAGAACATAACAGGAGCATGCAACGATCTTTGTCCTCTATCTTGACACTAGTAGAACCCAACTGAGCAACAACCATGTTAAAAGCATTCAGCTGGTCTGCAATGGGTCCTCCTTCCATTTTAAGAGAATACAACTTCTGCAAGAACAACTTATTTACCAAGGATTTCCCTTGATAAATATCTTCAAGTTTCTTCCAAGGACTCGTTACAATCTTCTCTTCATGGACATTCAAGAGAACGGAATTAGCCAACCATAATCTTTTCAGACCCTTGGCTTTCTGATCCATTAGATCCCAATCTTCCTAGGTTATAAGGTTGGTTTTGTGTCAAATATTGTAGCCCACGAATCTCTATCTACGAGCATATCCTCCATTTTGAGTTTCCACCACAAAATTTCTGCTATCAAACTTCTCCATCTCAATTCTACTAGATGTGCTTGCCATCTTTATCTTGCAATAAGATTACACAAGTTTTTCTTGTAAAGCTCCCACTAAAACTAAGATTAGTATAACAAACCCTTCAACCTAACAAAAGATACAAAACCGGCTAGGCTTTGATACCATTTGAAAGGAAAGCTAGGTGTGTAAAAAAATTCCAAACATAGATCTAAGTAGGAGAAGGTTACACATTTTTGTTTCAAATATTTAAACTATTACAATTTAGATGTACATTCATTAATTAATTTTTTTTAGATTTAAAACATAAACCATAACAAAAATTTACGTGGGAAAACCCTTTTGGGAAAGAAACCCACACACCAAAGTGCATATCAATTGTATCATCAAAAACAAGGTATGTACAATACAATAACAAAGTTTATGCTTTTGCAGGTGTTTTTACACTGTGATATAAATCTAGAGTAATTTCAATAGCATAAGAATTTGTTAGGAAATACAAAAATCATTTCTCAAAATACATAAATGTTTCACATATTTATAAAACTCTATCATGGGCATCTAGGAATGCCATGTGTCATCTCCACATTCTCTGCATGCATGCAAACTAAAACAAAGAAAATGCATAGGTCCAATCTAACCAAAATAGTAACCTGCCAATCATGCAACAACATGAAACAACATGGAAGACACCAAAATCCAATATTTTATGCAAATATTAAGTAGCTTTGACATACATGGCATCACACTAGAGAAAATCAATCCAACTACCAATTTTGAACTCTCCTTTGACTTCTAGTCAACCCAACTGGTTGCCATTGTCCCGTTTAGCATCTTTCCAAAACCTACCAAGTGATAACTCCAAAAGCAAGGATACATGTCACTATGACACACCTTTGAGAGGTTTTCACAAACACCTCTTCCCAAATGAGCGCCCAAGTGACAAGTGGCACATTTACATGCTCTCCACCAAACTTGTAGACAAGTCCCACAAATTGATTTATCAACTTAGAAACATATCACTTAGTATTTAATTAATAAAATAGGTAGAAAAAGGGACTAATTTAATTAATTAAATAATATTGAGACTCTCTAAGGTTGAGACACCTTAATCCCAATAGGATAAACCCCACTCTAAAAGGGTGCATGTATTCATTGCACCTTCTCTGGAACCACCTCTCATCACTTCTCTGCCTAATGTTCCCCAACTTGTTGATGTAAGAAGGGGAGGTCCTGCAACATTTCCAACACAAAATCAATCAACAACAACAATTGTTAGATCAACAATTACTCCAACCTACTCATTCTCTTCCAAAACCCACTCTATTCCTTGTAGCACTAGGAATCAATTAAATCGGGTAATTCTCCTCAATGACCTTCTTCCAGAATAAACCCCAAACCTTTTCAAGGACCCATTTCAGTGGCCCAAAACATATCCACAAACCACTACTGGTTATTTTTTGACTTCTCCAAATCAGCCTTTTCTTGCTTTTTAGGGCTCAAATTAGCCCTCTTTTACAAAGGGACTTACCTCTAAACGTTTGCAAACACTCTAAAACCTTGGGAAGAAATTTAAATGGTCTCAAACCAAGGAATCTACCATTTGTTTTTAGAAAACCACCCAACAAACAACCTAAACACAAAACCCTCTTTTATAGGCAAAAACCTAGGGTTTTATTGAAAGTCTTACTTCCAATCCCTCCACAACTCAGAAACCACTTCAAACAAGTCCTATTCCACTTGCACAAACTCAATACATCGAGATATCACACTGCCCTAACACCAATTTCACTTTTGTTTATCAAAACCTCAACAATTCATTGAGAAACCTCTCTTTTCACCATTGGGGCTCCATGCCCAATACTTGAAACAACCTCCCCTGCACTTACTAACCATACACACACCTTTATTGGTTAGGAATTACCCATTCCACCGAGGCACATGTTTTACAAAAGGTGGAACGGGTTTATTGCTTCATGGAAACCTCAAAACCACTAATACTTTGTTTCAGCCGATTGAAGAAAACAATAAAAAAAACTCAAAAACTTACTGTGAAACTTTCAAAATTGAGTCTAAATGCAAGTTAAACAATATATTATACTGTCCCAAGAAGATTTGAATCAAAAAGTTACTGTACGACCTCTACGAGTGCTGGAAACTATGAAAAAAAATGAAAAAACAAGGAAAATAGTAATAAAACTTGATGTTTCTTCTTCAAAATATTCAAAAATCTATTTACATCAATGAACTTCATCCTATTTATGATTTTTCCTTTCAAAACCAACTTTCTAACTTCCCTCAACCACCTTTTGAACTCTAGTGACCGTTCATATTCCATACAAGGCAATTTTGCAACTTTATGTTTTGACAACTTTGCCAAAAATACAATTTTTGCAAATGTCAACATAATAACCCCCCTAAATACCTAATACCATCAAAATAACCTATTACAATCTAAAATGTTCTTTAAGACCTTATTTTATGCAAAATCCATCAAAATGCTCAAGCCTAGACACCAATTTCTTATCTTGACAACATTTATCTAATGGTGCTCCTGCACCATACACCCCAACTTTGAGCTTTTCCAAGTCCCTTGGAAAGATGAATGTCACATGTCCTCCTTTGTATTCTTCATGCCTTTGACTCCCTTGCTTGTCTTCAACTGGTCCATTATGTTCTTGTTCCTTGCTGCCTTTAACCTTCTTGATCTTATCTTCATCTAAAACTTGCTTCTCATTGTCATACAACACTGTGGAGTGTCTTGTAACCTTTTCTCCATCAAATACTAATGTCACTTCACCTTTCACCTGTAGTCACCTTTTTACCAACTACCATCACTTGCTTTGCAACTCCTTGCTTGTTCCATTGTCCAATACCCATACCAACTGCTCTTTCCTCATTGCCAACTGTACCATCAAACTTTACTACCTCTGTCAGACCTATAAGTACTTCATTCACTATCCTTTCCATTGTCAGACACTCAGTACAAACCTTTATCTTGTCCTCTATCCTTTCAATCTTGTGGCTCACTATCCCATCAAGATTCACTGCCTTTTCTTTTTGACAAACCACTGTCCTCTTGCCCACTGCCTTATCAATCTTCCAAGACTCTGTTTCAACATATCCATACTGCCTTTTCATTGTACCAACCACTGTCCCATCACAAACTTCTAAAATTTTGTCTTCTATCCCATCAATCTCAGTCCTAGTATTTTTTAACTGTCTTTTCACTCCTTTCCCTGCTACTACAGGGCACTCAATTGTCCCAATCAACACACTTTTACTCTAATTTTTTCCTTTCAAAGGCTCCTCAACCTTATTCTGCTCTGTCTCAGTCTGAGACACACTCCCATTCATTATTCTCTTCCACATGAAGACATTTTGCTTTGCCACTATCTGGAATTCATTCTCACTTCTTATACCTACTATCCTACCTTCATCATACCTTGTATGGGTTTCCAAATTAGTATTCTTTCATTTATCAACATTCATATACTCCTTCCTCCCTAGCATTAAAATCTCACCATATTCTTCTAGACCCTCAACCAATGGAGTTAACATGAACTCTCTCCCATCCTTTTCAATTATGTAGGTATTTTGTCTTCCATTATACGAGGCTGACCTGTCAAACTGCCAGGGCCTTCCTAACAATAAATGACAACTCATGGGTAGTATATCACAAAGAACTTCATCTCTATATGGACCTATATGAAATTCAACCCTTGCTTGTTCACTCACCATCAAAGACTGATTTTCACTCACCCAATGACACCCTATATGGCCTTTTTCTAGGTACTCTTTGCAAATGCAATTTTTCTACCATCTCATTAGACACAATGTTATCAGTACAACCTGAGTCAGCAATCACTTTGCATACCTTATTTTTACACCTGCAGGCTGTCCTAAACAAAACTTTTCTTTGAAGCAGCTCTTCCTCTTTTGTGGTCTTCAAGATTTGTTTCTTCATCATCAACATCTCTCCAACCTCAACCCTTACAATCAATTGGTTTGAACTTGAACTACTTTCAACTTCATCTTCTTGAACTATTTGTGCTCTTCTATCTAGTTCTCTTTCTTCTCCACTTGTTGATAAACCAACCTTCTCAGAGCACTTTCAAGCAAGATGTCCATATTCTTGACAATGATAACATCTACCTACAAAAGTTTTAGAATTCCTTCCACCTCCAAATCTGCCCCTTGAGCCTCTATATCCTCCTCTTGATTCAGGTGCTTGGTCTCTACTCTTATCAACATCTTCATGATATTCTTTGGAATTCCTTGTGCTTCTTCCTTTATTCATGTTACCTCTACCCCAACCTTTCCTTTCTTGTATTCTCTTAATTCTATCTTCTGCCCTTACTGCCATTTGGAAACATTCTTCTACTATCTTAGGAGGATTCAAACTAATTTCATCTCTTATGTTCAATCTCAAGCCACTCAAATACCTGGCCAGTCTTTCAACCTCATCTTCATGGTGACCTGACCTAATGCATAATCTATGAAATTCCTCAGTATATGACATTACATCCAACTCCCTTTGCTTCAAATCTTACAATTTCATAAAATTTTGTATGGCATAATTTGCTGGTAAAAACTGAGACTTTACTTTTGCTACCATCCTATCTCAAGAGTTTATTTTAGACTTACCTTTCTTGACCCTATCTTCTTTAACAAAATTCCACCATGTGAGGGCTGGACCCTTCAATTTTGTCTTTGTATATTTAACCTTCTTACTATCCTCAATATCTTCACTATCCATCATACCTCCATACATTGGAACTTCAACCTTCACCTTTGGAGTGTTATCACCTCTTATTTCCTTTAGCATCTTGATTATTCTCCTTTCATCAGGGTCTAAGTGATCTTCATCATTCTGGACTGGAGGATTTCCTTCTTCCCCTTCATCTTCTTTATCACTCTAGTCTTCATTCATCATTCCTCTTCTTTGGTTCTTCTCCAGAGCTGCTACCCTTGCTAATGTGGCTTCTTGAGACTCTTTGTAGAGCCTTTCCTTTTGTGCCAACTGCTCTTTCAATTCCTTTATCTCCTTTGCCATTGCACTAGCCTTTGGAGGCATCTTTCTTGTCTTGCCTCTTCACCTTCCAATCACAAATTGCAACTTTCTTCTTCAAGGAACTCCTTCCTCGCTCTGATACCACTTTGATGTAAGCAGGGGAGGTCTTGCAACATTTCCAACACAAAATCAATCAACAAAAATAATTGTCAGATCAACAATTACTCCAACCTACTCATTCTCTTCCAAAACCCACTCTATTCCTTGTAGCACTGGGAATCAATTAAATCGGGTAATTCTCCTCAATGACCTTCTTCCAGACTAAACCCCAAACCTTTTCAAGGATCCATTTTAGTGGCCCAAAACATATCCAAAAACCACTACTGGTTATTTTTTGACTTCTCCAAATCAGCCTTTTCTCGCTTTTTAGGGCTCAAATTAGCCATCTTATACAAAGGGACTTACCTCTAAACATTTGCAAACACTTTGAAACCTTGGGAAGCAATTTAAATGGTTTCAAACCAAGGAATTTTCCATTTGTTTTCAGAAAACCACCCAACAAACAACCTAAACACAAAACCCTCTTTTATAGGCAAAACCCTAGGGTTTTATTGAAAGTCTTACTTCCAATCCTTCCACAACTCAGAAACCACTTCAAACAGGTCCTATTCCACTTGCACAAACTCAATACATCGAGATATGACACTGCCTTAACACCAATTTCACTTTTGTTTATCAAAACCTCAACAATTCATTGAGAAATCTCTCTTTTCACCATTGGGGCTCCATGCCCAATACTTGAAACAACCTCCCCTGCACTTACTAACCATACACACACCTTTATTGGTTAGGAATTACCCATTCCACCGAGGCACATGTTTTACAGAAGGTGGAATGGGTTTATTGCTTCATGGAAACCTCAAAACCACCAATACTTTGTTTCAACCGGTTGAAGAAAACAATAAAAAAAACTCAAAAAATTACTATGAAACCTTCAAAATTGAATCTAAATGCAAGTTAAACAATATATTATACTGTCCCAAGAAGATTTGAATCAAGAAGTTACTGTACGACCTCTACAAGTGCTGGAAACTATGAAAAAAACTGAAAAAACAAGGAAAATAGTAATAAAACTTGATGTTTCTTCTTCAAAATCTTCAAAAATATCTTTACATCCATGAACTTCATCCTATTTATGATTTTTCCTTTCAAAACCAACTTTCTAACTTCCCTCAGCCACCTTTTGAACTCTAGTGACTGTTCATATTCCATACAAGGCAATTTTGCAACTTTATGTTTTGACAATTTTGCCAAAAATACATTTTTTGCAAATGTCAACATAATAACCCCCCTAAATACCTAATACCATCAAAATGACCTATTACAATCTAAAATGGTCTTTAAGACCTTATTTTATGCAAAATCCATCAAAATGCTCAAGCCTAGACACCAATTTCTTATCTTGACAACATTTATCTAATGGTGCTCCTGCACCATACACCCCAACTTTGAGCTTTTCCAAGTCCCTTGGAAAGATGAATGTCACATGTCCTCCTTTGTATTCTTCATGCCTTTGGCTCCCTTGCTTGTCTTCAACTGGACCATTGTGTTCTTGTTCCTTGCTGCCTTTAACCTTCTTGATCTTATCTTCATCTAAAACTTGCTTCTCATTGTCATACAACACTATGGGGTGTCTTGTAACCTTTTCTCCATCAAATACTAATGTCACTTCACCTTTCACCTGTAGTCACCTTTGTACCAACTGCCATCACTTGCTTTGCAACTCCTTGCTTGTTCCATTGTCCAATACCCATACCAACTACTCTTTCCTCATTGCCAACTGTACCATTAGACTTTACTACCTCTGTCAGACCTATAAGTACTTCATTCACTTTTCTTTCCATTGTCAGACCCTCAGTACAAACCTTTATCTTGTTTTCCTCTGTCCTTTCAATCTTGTGGCTCACTATCCCATCAAGATTCATTGCCTTTTCCTTTTGACAAACCACTGTCCTCTTGCCCACTACCTTATCAATCTTCCAAGACTTTGTTTCAACATATCCATATTGCCTTTTCATTGCACCAACCATTTTCCCATCACAAACTTCTAAAATTTTGTCTTCTATCCCATCAATCTCAGTCCTAACATTTTTTAACTGTCTTTTAACTCCTTTCCCTACTGCTATAGGGCACTCAACTGTCCCAATCAACACACTTTTACTCTGTTTTTATCCTTTCAAAGGCTCCTCAACCTTATTATGCTCTGTCTCAGTCTGAGACACACTCCCATTCATTATTCTCTTCCACATGAAGACATTTTGCTTTGCCACTATCTGCAATTCATTCTCACTTCTTATACCTACTGTCCTACCTTCATCATACCTTGTATGGGTTTCCAAATTAGTATTCTTTCATTTATCAACATTCATATACTCCTTCCTCCCTAGCATTAAAATCTCACCATATTCTTCTAGACCCTCAACCAATGGAGTTAACATGAACTCTCTCCCATCCTTTTCAATTATGTAGGTATTTTGTCTTCCATTATACGAGGCTGACCTGTCAAACTGCCAGGGCCTTCCTAACAATAAATGACAACTCATGGGTAGTATATCACAAAGAACTTCATCTCTATATGGACCTATATGAAATTCAACCCTTGCTTGTTCACTCACCATCAAAGACTGATTTTCACTCACCCAATGACACCCTATATGGCCTTTTTCTAGGTACTCTTTGCAAATGCAATTTTTCTACCATCTCATTAGACACAATGTTATCAGTACAACCTGAGTCAGCAATCACTTTGCATACCTTATTTTTACACCTGCAGGCTGTCCTAAACAAAACTTTTCTTTGAAGCAGCTCTTCCTCTTTTGTGGTCTTCAAGATTTGTTTCTTCATCATCAACATCTCTCCAACCTCAACCCTTACAATCAATTGGTTTGAACTTGAACTACTTTCAACTTCATCTTCTTGAACTATTTGTGCTCTTCTATCTAGTTCTCTTTCTTCTCCACTTGTTGATAAACCAACCTTCTCAGAGCACTTTCAAGCAAGATGTCCATATTCTTGACAATGATAACATCTACCTACAAAAGTTTTAGAATTCCTTCCACCTCCAAATCTGCCCCTTGAGCCTCTATATCCTCCTCTTGATTCAGGTGCTTGGTCTCTACTCTTATCAACATCTTCATGATATTCTTTGGAATTCCTTGTGCTTCTTCCTTTATTCATGTTACCTCTACCCCAACCTTTCCTTTCTTGTATTCTCTTAATTCTATCTTCTGCCCTTACTGCCATTTGGAAACATTCTTCTACTATCTTAGGAGGATTCAAACTAATTTCATCTCTTATGTTCAATCTCAAGCCACTCAAATACCTGGCCAGTCTTTCAACCTCATCTTCATGGTGACCTGACCTAATGCATAATCTATGAAATTCCTCAGTATATGACATTACATCCAACTCCCTTTGCTTCAAATCTTACAATTTCATAAAATTTTGTATGGCATAATTTGCTGGTAAAAACTGAGACTTTACTTTTGCTACCATCCTATCTCAAGAGTTTATTTTAGACTTACCTTTCTTGACCCTATCTTCTTTAACAAAATTCCACCATGTGAGGGCTGGACCCTTCAATTTTGTCTTTGTATATTTAACCTTCTTACTATCCTCAATATCTTCACTATCCATCATACCTCCATACATTGGAACTTCAACCTTCACCTTTGGAGTGTTATCACCTCTTATTTCCTTTAGCATCTTGATTATTCTCCTTTCATCAGGGTCTAAGTGATCTTCATCATTCTGGACTGGAGGATTTCCTTCTTCCCCTTCATCTTCTTTATCACTCTAGTCTTCATTCACCATTCCTCTTCTTTGGTTCTTCTCCAGAGCTGCTACCCTTGCTAATGTGGCTTCTTGAGACTCTTTGTAGAGCCTTTCCTTTTGTGCCAACTGCTCTTTCAATTCCTTTATCTCCTTTGCCATTGCACTAGCCTTTGGAGGCATCTTTCTTGTCTTGCCTCTTCACCTTCCAATCACAAATTGCAACTTTCTTCTTCAAGGAACTCCTTCCTCGCTCTGATACCACTTTGATGTAAGCAGGGGAGGTCTTGCAACATTTCCAACACAAAATCAATCAACAAAAATAATTGTCAGATCAACAATTACTCCAACCTACTCATTCTCTTCCAAAACCCACTCTATTCCTTGTAGCACTGGGAATCAATTAAATCGGGTAATTCTCCTCAATGACCTTCCAGAATAAACCCCAAAACTTTTCAAGGACCCATTTCAGTGGCCCAAAACATATCCACAAACCACTGCTGGTTATTTTGTGACAACTTCTCCAAATCAGCCTTTTCTCGCTTTTTAGGGCTCAAATTAGCCCTCTTTTACAAAGGAACTTACCTCTAAACGTTTGCAAACACTCTAAAACATTGGGGAAGCAATTTAAATGGACTCAAACAAAGGAATATGTCATTTGTTTTCAAAAAACCACCCAACAAACAACCTAAACACAAAACCCTCTTTAATAGGCAAAAACCTAGGGTTTTATTGAAAGTCTTACTTCCAATCCTTCCACAACTCAAAAACCACTTCAAACATGTCCTATTCCACCTGCACAAACTCAATACATCGAGATATCACACTGCCCTAACACCAATTTCACTTTTGTTTATCAAAACCTAACCAATTCATTGAGAAACCTCTCTTTTCACCATTGGGGCTCCATGCCCAATACTTGAAACGACCTCCCCTGTACTTACTGACCATACACACACCTTTATTGGTTAGGAATTACCCATTCCACTGAGGAACATGTTCTACAGAAGGTGGAATGGGTTTATTGCTTCATTGAAACCTCAAAACCACCAATACTCTGTTTCAAACGGTTGAAGAAAACAATAAAAAAAAAACTCAAAAACTTACTATGAAACCTTCAAAATTGAATCCAAATGCAAGTTAAACAATATATTATATTTTCCCAAGAATATTTGAATTAAAAAGTTATTGTATGGCCTCTACAAGTGCTGGAAACTATGAAAAATACTGAAAAAACAAGGAAAATAGTAATAAAACTTGATGTTTCTTCTTCAAAATCTTCAAAAATATCTTTACATCAATGAACTTCATCCTATTTATTATTTTTCATTTCAAAACCAACTTTCTAACTTCCCTCAACCACCTTTTGAAATCTAGTGACCGTTCATATTCCATACAAGGCAATTTTGCAACTTTATGTTTTGACAACTTTGCCAAAAATACAATTTTTGCAAATGTCAACATAATAACCCCCCTAAATACCTAATACCATCAAAATGACCTATTAAAATCTAAAATGGTCTTTAAGGCCTTATTTTATGCAAAATCCATCAAAATGCTAAAGCCTAGACACCAATTTCTTATCTTGACAACATTTATCTAATGGTGCTCCTGCACCACTTATGTAGCCTATAGACATACCCCATACAAGGGTCATGTCTAGTGTGGCCATGTCTACTCCTCTTTTCCTCTCAACACTTTAGCCTTTTGTCCAAGTGTAAGCTTGAGCATGGCCCTATCCCTAAATCCCACTGCAAGAAGTATGCTCCTTCCAATTCTCTTTCTTTTTATGTCCTTATCATTGAGAAAATCCTTTCTTCACCAAAATTTGTTGTCGCTCCTCTTCCAAAAGTTCACATTGAGGCTCCTACTCTTTCACAACCTATAACTGAGTCACTGCACTCCCTTTAAAATAAGTGTATGTTTGGATTTCTGGAGGATATTTTGGCCTTGTCAACTACTTTTACAAATTCGTTGACACTCGATTGAACTAATGGGTGGGGATATTGAAGCGGCCACATCTCTAGCCCTTGGTGCAAGCAAGACACCCATTATCACCCTAGTCATCATTCTGTTGCGAGCTTTCCCTCCTTCCCCCTATGATCTAGATTGGGAGGAAGATGACTTGCTAGACATAATTGATATATGTTTGTGGTCTTTCTTGGAGGACCCAAGATACCCTCATAGGTACTTGGATATAGGGCAGACAATCTTTCGTACACTTCTTCTATTTGTAGCATCATTCTTCTCTTTGTCATACTCTAATTTTCAACATTTGGGGATGATGCAAAGCGTTGGGGGCATTTAGGCCTTCTTCTATGTTGACCCAAACCTTTATTTTTACTTTGTCTTCATGTGCTCCTTCACAATCTAAAATATTTAGGGACCTGATGATGATTCATACACAATTATTTACAAATGTTGTTGGTATGAATCATATTGATCCCGAATACTATGATCCTCCTGTCTCTCTTTTATGCTTCTCTTATGATAGGACCCCAGATAACTTATGCTTCTTCGTGTAGCACGATCTATTCTAAAGGAGGGACTATCACATTCATATTATAGATCTATTATCTTACGATTCTTTTCAAAAATATGTCTACATCTAGTTGTCTTATCTATCGTCTAGCGTGGGCACAACTCACTAGACTTTGTCTTTATGAATGTCTATGTCTCTTTTCTATGTCTATCCTACAACATAGTTTGCAACAATCACATGCCAATTGGATTTTCGTATGGTCCCTAGCATAACACAACTTGCTAACCATACATGTTGGTGCCGACTTGTGTTTGTATAGTAACTCTTAATTTCCGCTTTCTCCTAACATGTTTATCTACAACTAACATGTTTGTGGTGATGTAACTTAATTATTTTATGCAGGATCGGCTTAGGTCTCTTCCTTGGCGGCAACTCCTTGTGGATAGAAGAATCTGCTTCTCCTTCACATCTTATTTAAAATATTCTCCTCCTTTTACTTTAGTTCACATTCTCTTAAACACATATGCTCACTAAAGTGGGGGAAAAATATAATGTAATAAATTGTATCCTATACAATTTCACATTACATGCACCTTCCTTTTTAGATAAATTAAGTTAATTGTGCTTTCTCTCAACCTAAGACCATCTCTTGTCATCTAGCATGCTCTATTTCTTGGCTATTGAGTTTAATTATGCTTTCTCTCAACCTAAGACCATCTCTTGTCATCTGGCATGCTCGATTTCTCGGCTATTGAGTTTGATTTTCTCACGAAAATGTACAACAAATATAAAGTGATAGAAACAAAGATGTTAAGTGAAAATTAGATGGAAATGACAAGGAGAGGTTGAAGACATCACCAAAAAACGTGATCATCCATTGGTAGATGGAAACCGAAGGTGAAACATTGATCGGGGTGCTTGTATAGAATTAAAAAACCCCCCAAAAGCTAAACTAAAGGCTTTTGATTTTGAGATTGGCCACTAGATTCAAATGAATATTTGAACAAATAGATATCCTTTATTGGTTAAAAGTGGAAATTTAAATAATTTAATGCTGAAATGAATTCCCATAAGTAGGGTAAATATAGGGTAAATATCATTAATGAGGACTCTACAAACTTGTATATTCATTTCCTATAGCCCTAAGGATTTACAATTGCATAAAAGCTCCTTGTGCTTCAAATTGAGTTCTGTTTTCTATGCGATTCCATAAAACACTAAAGGCCAAAGTCTATAGTTGCAATTTCATTAAGAAGGAAATTTTGTCGAAGCACATCGATTGATTGAAGCTTGGAATGGAATAGTGATTTTTTTGCATTCGGGTTGATATCTTCAAGAAACTTTGCCATTACAAATTTCCACTATTGAGCAAGGTTGTCCCCAATAAGTCGAATCGCTGCCACCTTTTACGAATTATAATTCTAGTTTAATTGAGGAATTGTAATCAAGCTCATGGGCATTAGGGATGTTTCTTCTTTTTCCACAATAGTATTTGCATAGTGATTATTAGTGCTTCAAATTGGTATGTATTGCCCTATTTTATGCAAATTCAAAAACTTGTATTGCCTTAAGGTTTATATCTAAATTTCAATTGTTTAAGAAAACTCTAGTTATATTACAAAATATAAACAACAAGATTTAAAAGAACTTGAATTTGAGATGGCCACTAAAGAAATCTCAAGGGCCTTCAAGAAATATAAAAAAGACAAAAGGGGGAACATTAGAAAAACGTTATGTGGATGCTAAATAGTATATCAAAGATGAAAATAATGACAATTACTAGTAGAGAATTATTCAAATAGATGTTTTCCCAAAGGAATAAGCAAAGGCCAATAAAAAATGTCTGACAAATGGACTTTGTGAATGTAATATTGTTCAATTGTTTTGTCAATTTTGACATTGATAGATGTGAAACAACTTAAGAAATGTCGTTTCCTTTCAATAGGGCATTAATTCTTGAGGCATTTGGCCTCAAGGATGATGCTAGGACACCTTTGAATTTCTAGGGAGAGGAGCACCACTTGTCCCTATCTATAGGAGGTTGAACTATTGAATGACCTTTTGTTTAAGAGATATATCCAAGAGGTCTATTAGAGATTGTACCAAATAATGGGAATACATATGAATGATAAAATAAATTTAGGGATGCTTGCCTTTTATGATGACAATCATAATCTATATGCAAACACTTTGTTTGACAATGAAACCTTCTTGTAGAGAATCTAAACAAGAATTTGGTCACCTTCAAGAACCCTATACCCCTCATTAGTGACAAAATATTTAAAATATACTTATTATTGTGCTACTTGTGTTTATTCTCTATGGGTAGGGAATTTCATAATGGATTAGGAGTCAAGTTAAAATTTTAGATAACAATGAGTTGAAGCCATTGAAGCTATGGACATGAATCACCCCAATGATTCATACCCTATATTTTTTAGCACTTTTTTGTAACACATATTGAAGAGGCTAGGTTTCATTAGACCAAGGTTATTATATGAGGTCAAACTGTTTGTTTCTCAAACCTTTTAAATCGTGTCTGTTGGGAAATTGTTGCACAATTAGGGCAATTGGTTTTTTGTTTTATAGGATCACAACTATTAGATTATATAGAACCATAGATCCTCGTCACATTTTTCTTCCACATGTACATGACATAATTGCATGCTTAGAGGCATTTAAATAACTTAATTCTTCATATTTTGAGCATTTAAAGGTAAAGAACGTTCAATTTTTTCCTCCAGGTATTCTTATAGACTTGGATGAATTCCAAATTACAATAAGGAGGATTTTGAGAAGATTGATGAAATCCTCACATATTATTATATGAAGATTAGATATCATAATTACTTTGATCCCATGTGCTTTATTGCTAAATTGAGAAGTAAAGGAAAAAGTGGTTTATAACATATTTTCCATGTGTGTGAGGATTTGATAAGGAACTATTAGTTTGGCATGGAGAGAATTGTTTCTTAAGAAAATATAGATACACATTTATTATGCCAAAAATAAGAGAAAGAAAATAGATCTTAAAAATAAAGGTGCATTCCATAAAATTGAGGATTTGTTTGAGAGGATGAATAAGAAGTTGATTTTAAGATTGGCCACGAGATTCAAATGAATATTTGAATAAATAGATATCCTTTACTGGTTAAAAAGGAAATTTAAATAATTTAATGCTGAAATGAATTCCCATAAGTAGGGTAAATATCATTAATGAGGACTCTACAAACTTTTATATTCATTTCCTATAGCCCCAAGGATTTACAATTGCATAAAAGCTCCTTGTGCTTCAAATTGAGTTTCGTTCTCTATGCAATTCCGTAAAACACTAAAGGCCAAAGTCTGTAGTTGCAATTTCATTAAGAAGGAAATTCTGTCAAAGCACATCAATTGATTGAAGCCTAGAGTGGAATGGTGATTTTTTTGCATTGGGCTTGATATCTTCAAGCAATTTTGCCATTACAACTTTCCACTATTGAGCAAGGTTTTCCCAAGTAAGTCTAATCGCTGCCACGTTTTACAAATTATAATTCTAGTTTAATTGAGGAATTGTAATCAAGCTCGTGGGCATTAGGGATGTTTCTTCTTTTTACACAATTGTATTTGCAGAGTGATGCTTCAAATTGGTATGTATTGCCCTATTTTATGCAAATTCAAAACCTTTTATTGCCTTAGGTTTATATCAAATTTTCAATTGTTTAAGAAAACTCTAGTTATATTACAAAATAGAAACAACAAGATTTAAAAGAACTTGAATTTGAGATAGCCACTAAAGAAATCTCAAGGGCCTTCAAGAAATATAAAAAAGACAAAAGGGGGAACATTGGAAAAACATTATGTGGATGTTAAATAGTATATCAAAGATGAAAATAATGACAATTATTAGTAGAGAATTATTCAAATAGATGTTTTCCAAAAGGAATAAGCAAAGGCCAAAAAAAAATGTATGACAAATGGACTTTGTGAATGTAATACTGCTCAATTGTTTTGTCAATCTTGGCATTGATAGATGTGAAACAACTTAAGAAATGCCATTTCCTTTCAATAGGGCATTAATTCTAGAGGCATTTGGCCTTAAGGATGATGCTAGGACACCTTTGAATTTCTAGGGAGAGGAGCACCACTTGCCCCTATCTATAGGAGGTTGAACTATTGAATGACCTTTTGTTTAAGAGATATTTCCAAGAGGTCTATTAGAGATTGTACCAAATAATGGGAATACATATGAATGATAAGATAAATTTAGGGATGCTTTCCTTTTATGATGACAATCATAATCTATATGCAAACACTTTGTTTGACAATGAAACCTTCTTGTAGAGAATCTAAACAAGAATTTGGTCACCTTCAAGAACCATATACCCCTCATTGGTGACAAAATATTTAAAATATACTTATTATTGTGCTACTTGTGTTTATTCTCTATGGGTAGGGAATTTCATAATGGATTAGAAGTCAAGTTAAAATTTTAGATAACAATGAGTTGAAGCCATTGAAGCTATGGACATGAATCACCCCAATGATTCATACCCTATATTTTTTAGCACTTTTTTGTAACACATATTGAAGAGGCTAGGTTTCATTAGACCAAGGTTATTGTATGAGGTCAAACTATTTGTTTCTCAAACCTTTTAAATTGTGTCTGTTGGGAAATTGTTGCACAATTAGGGCAATTGGTTTTTTGTTTTATCGGATCACAACTATTATATAGAACCATAGATCCTCGTCACATTTTTCTTCCACATATACATGACATAATTGCATACTTAGAGGCATTTAAATGACTTAATTCTTCATATTTTTAGCATTTAAAGGGAAAGAAGGTTCAATTTATTCCTCCAAGTATTCTTATAGACCTGGATGAATTCCAAATTACAATAAGGATGATTTTGAGAAGATTGATGAAATCCTCATGTATTATTATATGAAGATTAGATATCATAATTACTTTGATCTCAAGTGCTTTATTGCTAAATTGAGAAGTAAAGGAAAAAGTGGTTTATAACATATTTTCCATGCACGTGAGGATTTGATAAGGAACTATTAGTTTGACAGGGAGAGAATTGTTTCTTAAGAAAATATAGATACACATTTATTATGCCAAAAATAAGAGAAAGAAAATAGATCTTAAAAATAAAGGTGCATTCCATGAAATTGAGGGTTTGTTTGAGAGGATGAATAAGAAGTTGAAAAATGTAGAACAACTCTCCAAGCTGCCCAAAAAGCATGTGTTACATATTATTGCACTACTAAAGAGCCATATTGAATCTTCTCCTCCACCTAACCTTGTTGTTACCAAAGCCCTAATTACATAAGAACTCTTGCCTATTGAAGAAACACATCAGATGTGATAAATAAATTCTCAATAAGTAATGTGTCAATCATTGGGTGGTCCTTCTTCACCAGTGGTATCAATGTTGGGAGCACAAGTTGAGAAACTAGCGTCTTTATGCCAATCCAAAGTATAACTATGCCACTAGTTGATTATGAAGTACCTAAAGCTACTAGAGAGGTGGATCCCTTAAGTGAGATATGTGTTGCAATCTTCTAAGCTCACAAGAAAGATCCTAGAAGCTATAGCCCTCCTCCAACCCCAAAATTGTTGTAGAATATTTTTCAAGAAGGTTATATGATTGATGTGAGGTAGCATGCCTATGATAAATTATTGATAGATGATTCTTTTATTAAGGCCAAGGAGTTCAAATAATTTGCATGGCCTTTGATGATTAAAGAGAAGAATATATTTCTATAAAATAAAGGGATATGTTAGATGCATCGAGAATATATTCAAAATACAGTAGCAAGTTTAGATCCTTCTCCCATTCTTTTATGTCCTCATTGAGAGCATCACCCTTAAGCAAGGAAGATTAATGTCCCCTTGGACCTCCATAAAATATGTAAGTACCCCCATATGAAGAGTTTCATGTCTCCATGAACCTCCATAAATATGTAAATTGTGCCCCATGTGGAGAGGCCACCATTATCCCCCACCCTATAACAATATGGACGACTCTGCATATATTGAATGGTTCCTCCATTATTTTTTTTCCATGAGCCTTCAATACATCAATGTTTCTGACATATACTACATTTAGATAGCCCCTCTAAGGGAATCTTCCACTACCCATATCTAATATGGGTTGTGGGAAATTATTCACAACCATAACTTCTCCCCGTTTCACTGTATTGACTTTTGGCACAATGTCAGGTACTAATTTTACAGAAAAGTAACCAACTGATTTGGAGTTAACATACACAACCCATACTGGAGGGTTTCTTGCTTCCTAAAAAAAATACATTAATCTTTCAGTTTCATAAAAGAATTTTGAACCTTACAAGAAAAAAAAAAAAAAAAAAAACTATAAATATATGTGATGGCAGATAAATAAAGAGAGATAAAAGATTGTAACATTGAGAAACTTGTCTCGAAGAATTTTGACCGCTTTATAAATTTTCTTCAAATAGTAAATGGATTTAAATCTGCTTATAAACATTTTACTTACACATTGTATAGCTATGTCTAGTTTGACCTGTTTTGCTTTCTTTTCATATATAGATGCTTCTGTAAATGCTTGATCAGGATATAATGGAGCATTTTTGCCATTAAAAACCTTGGACATTTTAGGTTACAACAACCTATCTTTGGAAACCATCACCCTATACAAAAATAATTTCACATCAACAGCCATGGGATATGAATTGCCTATCTTAAATATTGACTGGTGCCAAGATTACATCTTACCGTCTAGTATACAAAGAATCTTGATTTCTGATCTCCATACAAATTTGGAGAAACCTAACCAAGAAATCAAGATAATCTTACTAAAAAATAGTCTATGAAGATAAGATAATCCTTCATTGGGCCAAACTAAAGTTCAAAAAGAAAAGTAACCACTTACTTGCCAACCAACTTCTATTGTCTGAACTATTTTTTCAGCGTATTCTACACCAATCCTTATGAAACCACGAGCCAGAATATCACAGGGACTCGAAGGTGGTTGCCACACATTCACAACACTTGTAGCTTTCTCAACTCATGAGGCTTGTCATGGCATACTGCAGAACAAAAGTAGTTAAGAAAACGAATACAATTTATAGTCATTCCTCATAAATGTTGCAATAGATATAAAATACTGAACATGATCTTTTGATTATTTTTAAGAAAAAATGTCCCAAACAATTGCACCTCTGTTTCCATCATATATTCCCAAACGTTAAATACAGGGGCATCATACTGTGAGGTAGCCTGCACAGATGCAACATCCCACAGATACAACCGTCCTATTCGAACCGGTGACCCATTTAAATCCATCGGAATAACCTGCAATACAAACAAAACGGTTGCAGTCAATAGGTGTTGTTATGAAATCTATGGAGTCAGGGGGTGAGCTGTTGCATTTCTTCGTTCCCATTTTCTCATTTATTTACTTGCTGGGATGCATCGAGTGAAAGGAAAGGAGGTTTTGTATTATACAAATAATATTACAATTAAGTAACAATGGTAATTTCAGTGTTCGGGTGTTGGTGTTATCCACATTCCACCTGATAGACCATTGTCATCATAAATGGGCTTAAAAAACATTTTCTCCTTACTCAAGATCATCTTGTGGTTGGTTTTGTACAATCCTTAACAAAGATATAATAAGAGACAAACAAGGGAATTTTCCCTAATCTAGAGGGGCCAACCCCATGTTGTTGAGAGGATGTAGGAGAGTGATACAAAGTGTTTTATTTTATTTTTTAGGAGTAAACGCTTTGGTCTGGAGGTATGAACTGGTGAGGTCACAAATGGGGGGACCTCATCCCCAATTTAAATATTCAACAATAACACCCTAGCGGGGTTTGAACCTTGATGGCAAGAACAACACCTCAACAACTTAACCATCACACCATGCCACTATTGGCGTGATACAAAGTTATTGACTATCCACTTTGTTGGCCAAATAATAGAGGTTGTGGTGGGGTCCAACTTGATTGTTGTCAAAGTGACAATAGCAATAAGAGGAGTGGAGACTCTTTAGAAGTTATGAGGGAGATGGTGAGATGACTTAGGGTGGTTGCAACATGGGTCCTAGTGGGGGGGTATCTAGCATGGGATGACAAATAAGGTAAAACCGTTAGCCATAGTGCAAGGGACACTCTAATGATGAAGAAAGGTTTGAAGAAGTTGGATCTCCAACACCATTTTATTGGTTTGGACTTAATCTACATGAGTATATTAGAAATCACTCTTGATTTGGATTGAATGGAAAAGTTATTATGCACAACAAAATGGATAAAAAATATATAATTTCTATCTTTCTAGATACTAAAAAGAATTTGCAATCTAAAATCATACCGTAGCTAGGAGAACTCTATGGAAAACTTGGTCCCATAATCAAACACACTATGCCAAATAAAATATTTAAGCATGAGAGACTAGAAAATTTATGGATCCATTGGTAGACATTTTGTGCTTGAACATAGAACTAGAAAAAATGTAGAATGATTTTTAATTTCCCACAAAATAGACAACTTAGATATGCCAAGATTTATCAAATAGGTGCCAATAAGAAGGCCCTGGTAAAGAAAGCACTAGAAAAAATAGACAAATTTGAGGTCCATGATTGCTTTCCACATTATTTAAAAATGATCAACCTAGAAAAAATTGGGAGATTGGGGACTACCAAGTATTCAAATTTTGAACCATGAGAAGATGAGATGGAATCCACTTATATCCTTTCTTAGGAGTGTAATAGGAAAATGATTATCAACATAACATTTGAATCCTTCCAGTAAGGCTTAATGGAGTGCATAGACATTTTTTTGCAAATTCTTAGGAGCCATGACCTCAATTATTAATTGGAAGGCTTATCGATCAACATGACTTAAATTAAACTTAGCTTTGAATTGAGGCCAAGAGAGCCAAGTGGAATTATCTCTAGAGTAAAGATTTTGTAGATGCCTAAAACCCCTTCTAAAGAACATAAGCAGGTGCATCTAGGAAGTAGTTGCTAGTGGCTTATCTTTAAACAAGATGGTAGGAGACCACCATAAAGATTGTTGGACGATGGACAATTTGTTGTGAAATCCATCTGATGGAACCCCTAAAATGCTTCATGTTCCATCTCAAAATTTTGCAAAATTTGGATTGATCCCTTATCTTGGGGCTTAGGGTTTTGTCTCTCATCAATACTTTAGGGTTTATATTGCTAGAAACCCTTCCCAAATGATCCCTAAGCTTGCATCCTTTCCAATGTTATAATTTGCTATTGACTTCTTATTGTTGGTTCCCATTCATTTAAGTCATGATTTATGCCTTTTTCCTCATTCTTTTACTGGCCCCTTGATCCTATTGGTCCCGATCGATGCCCATGGTTGTATTAAAATTGTTGCCTTATTTTAATCGGGGTCAATGTTTGTCAAAATATTTTGCCTAAGTCTAAGCTTGGGTTTTAAAAATTTTCCTAAGATCAACCTTAATTGTTATGTCACCAGTCGTCATTTGCCTAGTGATGGCCCCTTCTTAAAACTAACATTTTCGGCATGTGCAAATATTAGGTTCTATATTGATCGTTTGATCATTGTGAGCAAATCTCCACCATTCCCCACTTCCCCGTCTTGTTTTGTTCCTCATTATAATAATCACATGGGCTGGTGGGAGCAAGCCACGTGTCTTCTACATTGGCGGGCATGGTACCTTTGAATGATTTGTGAGCAGTACTAAGATGAAATTGATGGTGGTTGTTGGATGATGTGGCTTCATCTTTGCCACTCCCCACCACCTCGTGAGGGGCCCACTCTTACCTTTTGCTTCTCAGTGGGGGAGCTGGCAGTTGCCATGTGGATCAAATCTGAAGGGTTGAATGGCCAACTGAATGTTGTTGAGAGGACATAGGAGAGTGATACAAACTATTTTATTTTATTTTTTTAGGGGTAAATGCTTTTTGTTCGGAGCTACTAACGGGTGAGGTCACAAACGGGGGGACCTCATCCCCAATTTAAATATTCAACAATAACACCCCAGTGGGGTTTGAACCTTGATGGCAAGAACAACACCTCAACAACTTAACCATCACACCATGCCACTATTGGCGTGATACAAAGTTATTGACTATCCACTTTGTTGGCCAAATAATAGAGGTTGTGGTGGGGTTCAACTTGATTGTTGTCAAAGTGACAATAGCAATAAGAGGAGTGGAGACTCTTTAGTAGTTATGAGGGAGATGTTGAGATGACTTAGGATGGTTGCAACATGGGTCCTAGTGGGGTATCTAGCATGGGATGACAAAGAAGGTAAAACCGTTAGCCATAGTGCAAGGGGCACTCTAATGATGAAGCGAGGTTTGAAGAAGTTGGACCTCCAACACCATTTTATTGGTTTGGACTTAATCTACATGAGTATGTTAGAAATCACTCTTGATTTGGATTGAATGGAAAAGTTAGTAGCCACAACAAAATGGATAAAAATTATAGAATTTCTATCTTTCTAGATAATAAAAAGAATTTGCAATCTAAAATCATGTCATAGCTACGAGAACCCTATGGAAAACTTGGTCCCATAATCAAGCACACTATGTCAAATAAAATATTTAAGCATGAAAGACTGGAAAAATTATGGATCCATTGCTAGACATTTTGTGCTTGAACAAAGAACTAGAAAAAATGTAGAATGGTTTTTTATTTCCCAAAAAATAGACACCTTAGATATGCCAAGATTTATCTAATAAGTGCCAATAAGAAGGCCCTGGTAAAGAAAAACTAAAAAAAATACAAATTTGAGGTCCATGATTTCTTTCCACATTATTTAAAAATGCGTAACCTAGAAAAAATTGAGAGATTGAGGGGACTACCAAGTATTCAAATTTTGAACCATGAGAAGATGAGATGAAAACCACTTATATCCTTTCTTAGGAGTGTAATAGGAAAATGATTATCAACATAACATTTGAATCCTTCCACTAAGGCTTAATGGAGTGCATAGATTTTTTTTTGTAAATGCTTAGAAGCCATGACCTCTTGATTATTATTTGAAAGGTTTATTGGTCAACATGACTTAAATTAAACTTAGCTTTGACTTGAGGCCAAGAGAGCCAAGTGGAATTATCTCTAGAGTAAAGATTTTGTAGATGTGTAGAACCCCTTCTAAAGAACATAGCTTATACAAATCTTGGTATTCTTTTATTGTCATCATGTGATGTTTTTTCTAAGTAAATATTGTGTTGTTTGTAGGTGGTGATATGAACCCCTTTTATAAAAGAAACATGGTAGAAAAAGAAAAGAGGTGGTATAATTTTATCATTATAAAATGTGACATCACATGGGGAGGGGGACACCACATTAGATATAGGGTGATCCCACAATACTGGTTTACAATTTTTGGTCAAATTAGACATTGAACTAATTTTTTCTATCTAAATCTTCACTTTCGGGCACCTATAGTGGCTAAACCGTGAGGAATTTGAAGATGATGCAAATTAGTGATTTGTGACATTTTGTTTGTAGATTCTAAATATATTTTTTTTTCAAATTTTTTGGAATCAGTTTATTTTCCATCTCCTTCGAAAACTAGTTTTTATTAGTAACACTATTTTTAAGGAGTGATGCTCACCGTATACAACATAATTTTTTTTCTATGAAGGATTAACTACGATATCTAACTGGTTCATTTGGTTTCATAGTGTTTTATTGAATATTTTTTCCTTAATCAAGTTTCGAAGTCAAACCAGCTACAATTCAAACATAGGCGAACTATAAACAAAACTTTTTTTTGTATGTACAGAAATTCATTTTTTTGTTATTGGATCAAAGACATCAATACCTAGCCTGAACATATTTTTCATAATTTTATTTTGATAATCTGCTATTTTTCCACATGTGCAGAACAAAGAGCTTGATTTTCGATGAAAAACCTATGTTTAATCAAACTAAAAAAGAAAATACATAATAAAACCAAAACATATTAAAATTATATTTGATGGATAGCTCATTCCAAGGACTATCATCATCTAGTTGGGTTTGTGAGGTCTCCTCCATTTTCATCCTCAACTCAAGCTTTGAAGGGAAAAATTATGGAGAAATTTGGTGCCAAAGGGGGAGAAGGGGGGAAAAGGGGGGTTTGAATGAACCCAGGTTCAAGAAAACCCCCCAATTTTCCATTGTATTCATCATAAAAAAATGCAAAAAAGTGAGTCCCATCATTTAATATGGTTCGCTCGAACCAGGGTCCATTCAAACCCTCTAGTTTGTGCGAACCCCTAAAATGTAATTTTTTTTTCATAGGAGCATTTTTGCAATTTTCCTTCCTCACTGGAATTATAAACCAATTTTGTGGGTTTACCCTATATTATTAACATCTATGTGTTTAGGCATGATGTAAGTTTTTTCCTATAAGAAAAATTGGGTGCTATGTACAAAAGACTTTGTTTATTTCCTAAGCTATTCTAAAAGGATTTTAGGTGAAAAAAAAAGATTTTGTGTTAATTAGCTATTCACAAGGGATGTGCCATATATGGTTTATCCTATAGTGCATTTAAATTTAACGTGGAGGTGATGAAAATGGAGGCAAGGGTATCCCACAATATCATTTATCACTTGTTTATACCTATGGAATCATATGGGGGGCATTTGGGATTTTTCTTATATTTTTGGCATTGTTAATACTGTTGGCAAATGGTCAACACTCTCCTCGAGATTCATGACATGGCCTAACCGCCTCATGTGGATCTGTTAACTCTGGCGGTTACATCAGGAATTAACAGGTGGATCTTTTGGTACAACAACAACTGTGGGGCCAACAATTGGTATCAGAGCCAAAGGTGTCGGGTTTGGATCCCCTCGGGTAACGCTAAGGGGGAGATTGTTGGAAAATGGTTAACACTCCCCTTGGGATTCATGACATGGCTTAACTGCCTCCCATGGATCCATTTGCTCTGGCGGTTGTATCAGGCATTAACAAGTTGATCTTTTGGTGCAATGACAACTGGGGGGCCAACAAATACCTTCAATGTGTGATCATTTTTGGAGTTTTCTTGCAGAAGAGGGTGATGAGATGGCATGGATACAAATATTTCAAGGGGAAATTGTGCTCCAAAAACCACACCAAATATATGATTTTAATGGAAAGTATAAGGTGGTGACATGATTAAATTAAAATTGATAGAGGTTGAAATACATCAAAGGGGAATTTTGAATTCTAATTTCCTTATCTAATTTAGTTTTAAATTATGGCGTGTGCCTAGGGTGGTTGTTTGAAAAGGTTATAATGCATGAACCAAATCATAAATGCTATAGGTGTTGTTTGAGAGTTTCATGAAGACTTAGTTTTAATGAATAAAATTAACAATAATAGTATAATGTTAGTAGGATTTTAATTGTATTGCTAGCATTCAAATATAATCTAATAATCTTAGAGTAATGTATATATGAAATTATACTCTATTTTTACAAAGGGAAGATTCCAAGATTTTATTTTCATCCTCTTAAAAATTCTAAGGTTTTATTGTAGGGGTAAATAGAAACTATTGCATATAATTGAGAGTCCCTTGCTTGAAAATTCATAGAAATTGTTGTATATAATTGAGAGTCCCTTGCTTGAAAATCCATATAAACTATTGTATATAATTCTTATTTAATATGTCAATATTTATCTCAAATTAAGAGTCCCCTTGCTTGAAAATTCATGGATATCAAATTTGAATTTGTTTTGTGTTGCAATTAGAAAATTATTTTTTTTGGAATAGAGAGCTAATATGTTTTAAATATGAGTCTAGAGATGATGAAAAATGGCAGTATCTTTTTCATTCTAGGTTCCTTTGAAGAACTCTTTATATTCATGTTTTTCTATTTTGTATACATGTCGGTTGGTTTGAGACTTGTATTCTATTGTAAATAGTTTTATTTGTTGATTAATTTTATTTAAAGGCATCAATTTCTATAGTTTAAACTTAGTTTTGCATGTTTGATTATGCTACAAGTCAATAGAAGGAAATGAATGTTGAATCCTCTTCATTACCTTAGCATTATTGGTGTATTAATTTAGTTTATTTAATTTATTACATATTATACACTTATGAGAGGAAAATTAAACCCCCTCTAGTACTTGTTGTCTAAAGCAACTCTCACCACTAGATGAATGGAAAAATGGGTCATGTTCCTAAGTGATTTTGACATTAAATATACAAACCACAAATAAATCAAAGGTTAGATAATAATAGATCAACTAGTTGAAGCACCATTGGTGGTAGATTATCCACTTAGCTCAAAATTTTCAGATGAAGCGATATTTACTATCACTGAACAAACACAATGGAAATTATACTTTGATGGCTCCTAAAATCAACATGGCTTAGGAGTGGAGTCTTGTTTATCACACCACAAGGTGATTACATCCCTAAATAATACATGCTAGCTTTTCAATAAAAAATAATATAACTAAATATGAAGCCTTGATCATAGGACTTATAATGGCTATTTAATGGAAATCATAGATTTGCAAGTTTATGGAGATTACCAAATTTTTATCAAGTAAGTAAATGATGAATATCAAACAAAAGATGAAAAAATCCTCTAACTTCAAGAAATATTACTTCAAAATCTAGTTTGAGTAGGTCATCTAAACAATAAAGCAATAGATTCCATGGCTACCATCAAATCATTATTAAATATTCCTCATAATAGCCAACAATGTGAATTGTTGGTGGAACAACTATTGATCCCAAAATATGATGTTCCTAATACATTATTAGTATGTGAACTTGTTGGTCCCAAATCTCCTTGGTATCATGAAATCTACACCCACGATAATACCCTCCCACCCAATCTATCCAACACCCAACACAAAAAATTCATCTGTTGTTCATCCCATTTTACCATCCTTGACAATACCCTTTATTGAAGAAACTTTTATGGAACCCTCAAAGGTATATGTGGTACACGTTCTAGTGGGCTCACACTTACTAAGAAGCTACTAATAATGAGGTGCTATTGGTTGATTATGGAACAATATGCACATCAATTGGTATGTAAATGCCTACCGTTTCAATAACATGATGATTTGATACATTTACCATCCCAACAAGTGAAAAACATTACTACTCCATGGCTTTTTCAATAGTGGGGCCTCGACATTGTTGGAAAATCCACCCACCTTCCTCTAATGGCCATAAATTCATAATAACAACCATTGAGTACTTTACAAAGTGGTTCAAAGCCACTCCATCAACCTACATAACTAATAAAAAAAATTCTATAGTCATCCTTCATTACATAATATGTTTCTATGACATTCCTCTTTCTGTTATTATAGATAATGGAAAACCATTCAAGAACCAAGATGTCTACAATCTATGTTAAAAATTTGACATCCAACATCATTTCTCCACCCCATGCTATTCGTAATGTAACATCCAAGTAGAGGCTTCTAAAACAACTATCCTAAAAATTTATTTAAAAAGATAGTTAATAAAGTTGGTTGTAATTTGCACCTACAACTCAATCCAGCCTATAGGCCTACCACACTAGCATTTCCACAACCACTGGTGTGACTCCATACTCACTTTTCTTTGGTTCAAAAGTCATTTTTCCATTAGAGTTTGATCTCCCCTCACTAATAATATTATTACAACATCTCATGGATGAGAAGGATTATAGGGTTACATGCCTACAAGAGCTAGAACTGCTAGATGAGAAGCACCTCAATGCCTTGAATCATCTACATGCATATCAAAATTTCCTCCATCACAACTACAACAAGAAGGTTATAACCTATCAGTTCGAATTTGGTGACCTAGTACTCAAATAAAATCAAAGGAATCTCTAAGAAAAATACAAGAAGGGAAAGTTCAAACCTAATTGGCTCAGAAATTTCATTGTTATTGCCAAATATGGACAAGGAGCCTACCATATTGCTACACCAAAAGGTCAGCAACTGGAAGAGCCCATGAACATCATACACCTCAATTTTTTTTTATGTCTAATCCTCAAGATATCCCAAAAAGTCAAGAAAAATACAAACTCCACCCCCCCCCCCCAACCAAAAATAAAGAAATAATTTGTCCAATGGTGAAGACCACTTTGGTGGTTCCATAGATGAGTACCTTGGTGAAAACTTCCTTACAGGGGTCATGTGTAGTAGCCTCATCCCACCATCTAGTAGGATATCATCCACCTCACATACATTACCACTCCATAATCACCCTCATGATCCTCATCTTGTCCCACTACATCATTCTCTTCTAGAAAATCTCCACAATTTGTCTCCACAAGAAAAAACATGGAGTTTAATAATGTAAAAGGGTGATCCCACAATAGTGGTTTACACTTTCTAGGAGATCCTAATTTTTGATAAAATCACATATTTTTAGAAAATATAATGATAAATAAGTCTTCAAAAGTTCTATTTAAAGGATTCCAATTGAAGAGGGTTTGCTCAAACCACCTTAGATCAAACCCCGTTGGATAGAACCCACTAGTTTTAAACCATACCTATAACAAAGTCTCCTTTACATCTATCAAAATGCTGATAAAAAACAACTTTTGATTTACCTTTTGGGGGATGACATGAAATCATTTAAAATTTATTTTTTGTAAGTATGTAGTCCTTATTATAAGCTTCCCAAAAAGTATAATTTTAAATAAATTTAATTTGATTGTTATATTTATTTTTTATTTCTTGTGAATGTAGGTTTTTCACCATAAATCAAGCTCTCTATTTCGCACATGTGGAAAAATAGTAGATTATCAAAAAAATATTGAAAAATATCAGTGCACTAGATATTGATGTCCTTGATCCAAAAAACAAAAGAATTTCGATACATACAAAAAAAGTTATGTTTTAGCTAGTAAATCATTTCTAAATTGTAACTGGTTTGACTTTGAAACTTAATTAAGAAAAAAAAATTCAATGAAATACTATGAAACCAATTCCATGCACTAGATAGAGTAGTTAAGAATCTAAATTTGAAAAAAATAGAATTTTGTCCTTCATAGAAAAAAATTTATGTGTTAGCTAGTAATATCACTCTTTAAAAATGGTGTTTACTGTTAAAAACTAGTTTTCGAAGGAGATGGAAAAAGAAGTGCAATATGATTCCAAACAAATTGAAAAAACTATATTTAGAATCTATAGACAAAATGTTACAAATCACTAGTTTGCATCATCTTCAAATTCCTCACGGTTTATCCGCTATAGGTGCCCGAAAGTGAAGATTTAGTTAAAAAAATTTAGTTCAATGTCTAGTTTGGCCAAAAATTGTAAGCTAGTATTGTGGGATCACCCAAAAGGTAAATACCTAGTTTATGATGTGAAAATTGAGAAAAGAAAACCCCCATAAAACTATCATGGCCTAGTTATCTATCCATCTAATGTAATAATCCACCTCAACCCATCATTTATTTATCCATTTCATTCATCCTACCCTCCACTATACCCAAATAAAAATAGGTGCACCATTTCAAATTATTAATTCATCACACATATCTCAACATCCTATCCCATACCATACATCCATCATCTTCCCCCACAACCTATCATATCCCACATTAAAACTCAAAGAGATCTCCTATGTAGAGCTACCATTCCAATGACAATTCTCAAGCATCAAGTAATCAATGTTTACCTCTCAACGAAACTTTACCACATACAAGCATGATTGATAATAGTTCTCAACATATATTTTCTTCTCCTTGTATTAATGGTTTGGATATCTCCTCCTACCCTCATAATCATATAATATTCACCTACTACCATCCCATATTCCTTGTTGGACATTGGGGAAATACCCAAGTCTTGTTTAAGGAATAGACGCCTTCACGCACATAATACAAATTGATTACAACTTCATGTCTAAATTTCACACTACCAAGTACATTGAGCTTATCCCATTAAATTGAGCTTCACCCTATTGCACTGAGCTTACTAGACTTAAGACTACACAAAAAAACTATAGATTAGACATCACATCCTATCACAAATCATACATAGGTCCAACTTTTAAACAATAAAAAGTCACCATACCTATTTCCCATCATCCTTATCTACATAATCATCCATACCCTTAGGGATGTCTCCTTCTCATGTCAAGAATAATCCAAAACAACACCCATCCTAATTTTGGAAAGAGATATGATGGCTTTATGACTTGTTTGTTTACATTAGTATTTATTTATTTCTTTTGAACCATGACTATACATACTTTAGATTATCTAGATCTTGCTATATCTCAATGTTTTTTGATTGGTGTTTAATGGGGTATAGTCTTTGTTGAACTGTGTGTCATGTTCGTTGGTTTTTCTTTACATGACCTACCAAGGCTGATTCCAACCTTGTGTGTGAGAATTTATTTATATGTTGGTTATTCCTTCCATAGACCCACCAAGCCCATGAAAAATAATTTCATGCATAAGGATCTCATAATATCTTAAAGCTCATTTCTCACATGACTTCCCAAGGTTGTATCATGTCTTGCGGACATTAGGACACCCTTTTATTTAAGAGTCAAGTCCATGCAAAGGTTACCTTACCATAGTGGTTCTTATAACTTGGTACATAATCTCCTTTTCTATATAAAAATTTAGGATTTATCTCCACATGATAGTATAATCTCACCCACCTATCCATCTATCCACTCCTACTCATCATCCTATCCATATTTTTATATATAAATTGAATAGATAACTTGCTTAATTCCCCCACCTATACCAAGACAACCTCATATCATTCCAAAGGCTCTAATTTATGTCCCATCTATGCCCATCGTGTCCCAACCCATCCCCTTTCTTCTCACATTATATCACAACCAAAATAAAAATAAAAATCATCATTCATTACATCCATAATCATTTTACATATTCTTCATTCACTTGAAATGATTACAATCATAATCATCATATATCATTCCCAAGGCTCTAATTTATCCCCCATCTATGCCCATCGTATCCCAACCTATCCCCTTTCTTCTCACATTATATCACAACCAAAAAAAAATTAAAAATCATCATTCATTACATCCATATTCACTTTGCATATTCTTCATTCACTTGAAATGATTACAATCATAATCATCATACACACTAGGGCATACACTAATCTATGATTTAAATATAATTATACCCAAAAGTGCATCCATACATATGTAATCATTGATAGATTCATGTAGAAATACATGCATAAAACATCCATAATATCATAAATATATACCATAAAAATTAACACAATCACTTACAAGATATCATAACCATACATATTTGTATCATCACAAAATTGCATAACCATGCATCATCCATAAATCATGACATACATAAACATAATTATCATAATCATCTAGACATCATAATCATACATCCATAATATTTTAAGAAACATAATGATCCATCCATAATCATCTAGCCATAATAATCATAAAATCATAAACCATCCATACATAAAACATATGCATAATCATCATCATCATCTAACACAATATAATCATAAATAAAATTCATCAAATCATGTTTTTACAATATATATATACTCATCAAATGAACATACATACATAATAATCATATCCATCATCATAAAAATCCATAAATCACACAAAAACAACATATAATTGTTGCCAAAAAGTGTCAATCTCATATTCCTCAAAAATAATAAAGATCGTGATACAACTATGTCACTGCATCAAAAATTATGTACAAGGGCTCTAAGAACATCAATCGATATACATCACCTAAGGAATATAATGCATGGTACAAAAATTCTAACTTCTTTTCCTACCCTTTGAAGGTCCTAGTGGCAGTAGTGCTCCTAACCTTGGTGGTGGTGGTCCTCGAAGAGTTGGTTACCCAATTCTAATAGATGGCCTTGATCTTGCTGATCCTAACCTACTTGACCTAGTGATCTCAATAAAGTGGGGTGTCCTCTAATCTATTGGTATTGTCATCTCATACAAAGAGTGATAGTACTAGGCCTCTCACATTTCCCATGTCGCTTGTTGCTATGCCTTAAGCATATCCAAGTATCCCTACACCATCCCTTATGTAATAAGAATCCTTCTAGTAGTATCCCTACCTTGTCTCAATCATGCTACATATGTCTCTACCTTGTGCTATAAAATATGGGTTGTATTATACTCAACAATCAAATTGTTCATATATTCCACATAGGTATTGTTACCTAATTTTTCTTACAACTCAATTAGGTAGAGCTGGAGTAAGTATTTATAGCTAGAAGGAAAAAGGTACATACAAATTTCTATTAAGGTTTTGTCATTGCACAAAGAATTTTCTCAAATAAAGTTTAGTTTTATTATGCAAATGTTCTTTACAACAGAAAATTACACAAGTTTGCATAGTATTTTTGTCCTTATTCATTTTACAACGAAACATGATGTCCCACACAAGCCGTGGGAGTAACTGATCATAAATGATGAGCATTAATAGGATTTTGAAGAAAACATTATTCATAATTAGTCACAAGAATAATCATAGCCTAAGTTGATTACACAACAGTCATCAATGAATGAGCAGTAACAATGCCATGTAAAAGCAGTTTGGAGTGGTCAAAGGACAAAGTTTTCATATTCCACAAGATCTCTTATTCTTTCATGAGATAAAATACTTTACCGGCTTCTACCAAACTCTTGTACTTTAAAATCATGTGAATAAACTTATTATGAAAGCTTGTTTGTAAAAAGGGAAAATCACTTGTGAGGGATGAAAGAGTGGACATTTTTTCCATGTAAAAATGTTTTCGAGAGAATACAGGTCTGTAGTATTGAAGATATGCAATCATCAGAGGGGTTGTATGTAGCAAATAGAGTGAATAACAACTTTGTCAGCTAGTTGTTTCTACATAATGCCTATGAGACCAAGATGAATCCTTAGCATGAGGAAGGATTGAGAAAATAAGGAAAAAAATTTCATCATTTCTCCTAAAAATGGCAATGAAAATCTAAAATGCTTTCAAAGTGAAGTTGCGGCCAGAAAAATGGAATATTTAGAATAGAGACCGAACGTATGAGAATAAGCAGAGAATAACAAGCTTCTTTCAACATTTTTTGTGTAAAAACAAACAAATTATTTCTCTTTCAAAAAGGATACAGAGGATGAACATACCACGCAGGTTTTTTTCTAGAAATTCTCCATGAAAACTCCTAGAGGACTCCACGAAAGGCTCAAGCTCAAACCCTAGCATGGCGGCCCCCAAACCAACAGTGAGTATGTAAAATGGAATGAAATGAAAAGAGGCCACTAGTATTTTATTTTAGGGTTTCTTTATGCCCTATGTTTGGTCAACCCAAGTATTGGGTATTTTTTTCACTCTTATTTCATAAAAACATATGGTAACTAATACCTTAGGCCGTCGTGTGAGGAGTAATGTTGGAGTTGGGAGTTCATAGTCCCCTTATATTCTTGCATAATTTAAGGGTAGAAGTAAAGTATTGTAAACAAGTATTAAAGATGATATTATTTTCAAATCAATTTAATATTTATCATATTGATGCGTTAATAGGAAAATCCATGACACATAGCAAAGTGAGTCATAACTTCACCTTAAGTACTTCACTAACACTTTACTCGTGTTCTTAAATCATGCAAAAAAAGACAAGGAGAATGAAGTTGAGATAAATAGAGTGAAGTCAAAGTGATTCATGCACTTGATTATTTGGGCATTTTCTTTGACTTAAGGTCAAACTGGAGTGGTTTTGCAGTCCTACTTGGTCTAACTGATCATGAAGCAAATTTTGGAGTTGTTTGACCTCAGTTTACATCAGTTGTGGTCCCCCTTTTCAAGCCTTTTCCATTTTGCTCGTGGATCATCTTGGAGGAGATATTTTTAGATGAAATTAACTACAAGTTCCACCTCTTGGCACTTTGAGATTCTTTTTGTATATAGGAGGAAAAGACTTAGGTTTTTTCTTAGTTCTTACTTTTTTCCTTCTCTTGCATGTTGCAGAGAGGCTTAGAGATTTGTAACTCAACTTTTTTCCAATTTTATGCTATAGCAACATTTTATTTTCAGCTTTTTTTTTTTTTGCAGAGGGATTCCTTTCACCTTTCACTAAAGAATCAAATATTTGCCTTCTAGATTTCAGGTGCCATATTTTATGTATGATTTGATAGAAATTTATTGTGTTTAAATTTGAAACCTTTATTTTTTTTGTCTCATTCATAAGTTTATGTATACATTTTTAGTTCAATATCACAGGTCATACATCGTACAAAAGTTCAATTTTATCTTTCTAGTTGTGAAAACATTGCTTTTCTTTCAATAAGGATAATGTTGTCAAACCCTTGTGTGAATCACTTATGTGTTTTAGCTATTCAAATTAGGTTGTGCAAAAATAGATATATTGAGGGGTACTTGTGAATCAAATTGCATTTTCATAACCATTTAGGTGCATCACCATCCTTTTAAGTTTAGTTTTTACCATTCATTTTAAAGCCTTCTATTCCTTTTCCCGCATAATAATTAGTTCCTTAGAAAATCAAAAGGGGAACCAACCCATAATCTAGAGGTCTATCTTCACTATAGGGTACCCACAACCTGAAGATATTCCAATGTTTCAATAGGATTAGTTGAGTCTAGGATTAGATAGGGTGCAATCCTAGTTGATAACAGGTATCTCATCTTGCTAAAGACAGATCTCTCTTTATAGTCATTTGGGCTAATCAACTATCCCCATCATCCACATCTTGTACTTTTTCATGTGATTTAGCAAACAATTCCTACTCTCGACTCAATTATGTCTATAGGATATCTCACTCCATAATCTATTCAAATACCTTGGTTTGTGCCTGATTTCTCTCCTATCATCAATACTACAACACTGATAGGACCCTACCTAGTCACTCTTGGACATTAGGGGAAATTTACATAAAAAATGGGCCTCCTAAGGATGACATCATTAGCTTTTTAAGTTATCAAAAATCAACTAAAAGATGACATCAACCTGTACGGTGAAATCATCCAAAATAAAAATAAAATTATTTATTTTATAAAATAAAACTTTCTAAAATCTTATGAATTAACTCATGATGGTTAATTTAACTGTACATATCCTATTCTATCTCATTCATCTTTCTAAATATAAAATATTCTTTTTATTTTTTAGATTTATATTCTCAAGTTCTATTATAGAATTTTTTATGTTTTCAAAAAAAAATATTTATTCTTTAAGAAAAAATATAAAAATAGTTTTTAAAAATTAAAAATTAAAAAATCATTTATGAAGTGTTGCAAAAATAAAAAAAATTCTTCAATTATTTTTAATAATTTCAAATATTCTAATATTTAAATGTTTAGCATCTAAATATTCTAATATCAAAATTTTATTATTTTAAATTTCTTTAATTATTTTTAATAATTTCAAATATTCTAATATTTAAATGTTTAGCATCTAAATATTATAATATCAAAATTTATTATCTTTAATTATTTTTAATAATTTCAAATATTCTAATATTTAAATGTTTAGCATCTAAATATTCTAATATCAAAATTTTATTATTTTAATTTTTTCGGTGGCCTTTTATAAGGGTGCACTCACTTTATGTGATGCACTCCTCCTTTTAAGGGGGAGCATTCACATTTAGTGGGCCCCCTTATTATTTTAATTTAAAAAATATATATTTTAAACTTTTAAATATATTTTTAGTTTTTTTTGAAAGAAAAACTGTTTAAAAGATTACTTTCTTTTTTGCTAATTTTCATTATCTTTTACTGTGCAGCCACTTTTTAAATAATTTTAAAAAATAAATAATCAAGAAAATAGAAATATAAGTTACCAAACTTGAGTTTAAGAGTTTTTAAATAAAAAATAAATAATGAAGAAAGTGAACTTGAGCTTTTTAATAAATTATAATAGAAATATATGTTACCACTTTTAAAAAATCAAGGACTTTAGTTTTTTAAGGAATTATAATAGAAACGTATGTCCCCACTTAACTCATGTAGTTAAGTAGTTTTTATTTTTAATATTTAAATAATTTGTATTATATGAGATAATTTTTGCTTTTTTAAAGTTCCTTAGGAGGCCCATTTTTTATGTAAATTTCCCCTAATGATTTCAACATCATCATCCCATCCTACTACATCGTCTCCTCACTCCTCCCCACCCTCCACATCTACATCCTCCTCCTCCTCCTCCCCCATAGCCTTCTCAACCTATCTCCTCTTCAACCCTATTGTATCCATCTCCTCCCTCCATTCCTATCACCATCATCACCCTCACCTCCACCATCACCACGCTCATCTTCACTACCACCCTCATCCCCTCCAACTACTACTTTCCCCCAAGTATAGTGAGCCGAACCGATCTCTAGGTCTCCCACCATGCATCATACTCAAGGGTAGTATCTACATCTGATACCTCTAGCCTTTGCACCCATGGTAATGACTACATAGCTTACCACTCAACTCTAACATTGTATCCATCCACACACATCTTGCATGGACCAATCTCCCTCATTACCCTTGCAAAATTAACATAATGATCAGGAACAATTTATGGTAATCCAAACTATTACATCACCACTCTGGTAGATACTCCTCTACCACATGATTTGTTCAACCCACTAGATGCTTTCACTAATATGCATAAGGGAGTTGTTGGCCATCCCTAGGCCATGCCTCAAAATATCACCAAGGTCTCTCAATCAGCGATTCAAGATCATCTAGCACTCTCCACCAATACAATGTGTCTCCCATCCTCATATTTCATAGTATTGAACACCCAAAATGCTAAGAGGAGGGGTGAATTAGTATTCCTCTAAACCAATTAAGTATAACCCATCCAATTAACAAAATAGAAATAACTGCAATGATGTAAGAAATCATGAATACAACTACAAAATCACATGACATATGAACACTCGTATTTTTACATGGAAAACACAAAAATGGAAAACCAATGTGAGGGTTAGCTCACAATATATTATATCTAGATATAAGATATTACAAAAAGGCTCACTTCCAGGACACACTATCCAAAAAAGGCTCACAACCCATAGAGAAAGAATAAAGAAGGGTTGAAAAAATTGTCTGTTTGAACTGATACAACAACATCTATCATATGCCAAATTGTAGCTCCATTAAAGTACAAAATGATCTTCACACTCATCTAAATCAATGCTCTACTTTGTTCACAGTCTGCTCAATACTGTGCATCCCATACATGTATGTGAATCACCATACATGTCATAAATCATATACAATCTACTCTGCTTCACCACATTGGCATCATATTCTTTTTTTTCACACACACTCTCTCTCTAACCTTCGGTGTTGATCTCATATGTATATTCACATCAGGTGTAACTTCAACTAGGTTGGCCTAATTAGAAGTTACACACACAATTAAGTATGTCATCCTCAAAGCATTTTATCCACACTTAGTGCCTAAATTCAAAATTCAACTTACATCAAGATAGGTGGGCATGGACCTAATAAAAATCCCACATAAGATAGATGACTTCTAGATTCAAGATCATCTCATCATATGACAACTTCACAGTCTATATTCTCTTTTTTTGAGCCTTGTACTATGTCTCCTATTTTGATGGGAAACAATACATACATGAGTGTAATTGGGAAGGGATCTATTGATATTGGGGAGGGCACTTTCAATGATGTTTTATGTGTACCTCATTTGTCAAACAATCTTCTTTCCTTCTATCAGATTACACATGGTGGAGATGGGAGGACAGTGGAATTCACTCCTAATTCAGTTACCATTAGATACTTGGAGGGTAGAGATATTGTTGCTATTGGGATGGTTGATCATTCATCTTGGTTGTATACCTTTGCAAATTTTTATTTTGATGATGGAATTGTTCCTTTAGCTATTGATCACACTTCTAGTGTGAACCATGATTTTGAGGAGACTTATGGCTACTTGAACTTGGAAGTTCTAACATCAGATCTCTTTCTTGAGCCTTGCATTTCATGTCCTCCATCTATTGTTGCATTTGATGATGCTTGTGTTGCTACAAATATGGCTCCTTGTGATTTAGTGCAACAGGATCTACATCATCTTCTAGCTACATTGACTTGGGATACATACTTGATAGACATTGGTGGGTTGTTTGCTGAGTCACACATTTTAGATTTGGGAGACACCATTGATTGCATACATCTTCTCTTTGATGGAGAGGATCCTTATTCACTTGTTGTGAGGGAAAAATATAACCCTCTTGTTCATTCTCTACATGATCATTCTTTCCAGTTTGACATGAGTGTGGATACTTTTGGAAAACATTTAGAGGAGGCTTCTTTGTCTTCAGAGGAGGCATATTTATGTTTGGAGTGTGTTCTACATCTGTCTCTAGGAGATTTTGGATTGACATCTTCAACTGTGTGGCCTAGAATGCCTGTTTGGAGTGTGTCAATTTTTGGTATCAACATGGAGACACTTGAGAATTCTTTAGAGACATCACATATCATCCTTCTTTAGATGCAGGATCATTTGGGTTCATGAGTAATCAACATCAACAAAAAAAAAAATTATGCATTCAAAGATTTAAAAAGATGAAATGTATGTATCGAATTTAAAAACTGTGAGACAAAGAATACCAAAGGTCATGAAGAATAATAACATCAAAGGCAACGGTTGAGAAGAAAAGCATATTGCATTCCAAAGAACTCAAAGATCACAACCTATGGGGAAAAAGCTAACGTTGTATAAAAGAATTTAATTAGATGGGAGATCACGAGCTAGAAGGAAGAGATTGAAGCTATGTAGGAAGAGGGAGACCATGCCTGGGAGAACCTTTTCTGCGTAGCCATAGGCCATGGTAGGAGATTGATTTTATTTGACTTGCACATTCAAACTAAATACAAACTTTAGGTGTATAGAGATAAATATTTCACAAAGGCGTTTCATGTGAGGCCACATCTATGTAGAAGTAGGTTTTTGAAATTAAATTGCAACGAAAGAGTTTTATTCAAAGGGATGGATATGAGAGTATAGGGGGTGATACTAGGTAGTAGTTGAGCCTTGCACAAGGAAGAGAGGGTGTAATGTTGAATAGAGCATCTGCAGTCATTTATATTTTGTTTTTGCTTGCCAAGAGAAACCCGCTTAGGAAGGTATATAGAGGTGGTGGTGGAAAAGTAGGGAAGGGCCATGAATTGGAAAGGAAGGAAACCATTATGAAATCATGGCATTTTAGATTTGAGCAGAAAATGTACTGCATAGTGAAGAAGACATAAGCCCCACACAGTTGGGAGAACAAGAGAAGACAGAGGATGATTTATAGGGAGATGCGATGTATTGGAAAGAGAATTAGAAATGAAAAATAACCAATATGAGATTGTAGATTAACTACTCAGAGAGTGGGTTATAAAGTATGCTAGGGAAGATGAGTTGGCTGCACAAGTATGACAGGAAGATGGATGGTTACTAGAATGAAAAAATTGGCCTAGTACTCTCTTTATTAGAGTGATTCGATGGATAGGAGGAAGTGTGGAAAGATTAATGCAACATGTGCAAAGAAATTTGAGGGATGACACATATGATGGAGGAGAAGCTCACATATGAGTCGACCAATCATGTGGGATGTAAAGAATATAGGAAAACTACATATATGAGGGAGAGAATATACTGAATAGCCGAGTAGAATGGAAAAGTATAGAGAGTTTTGCTAAAGCACAAATAAGAAGGGAGAGCACAAGAATGTAATGAAGTAGTCTGAGAATTGTAATGTACTTTTCATGAAATTTAAAGAATAAAGTTATCTGATGTATTTGCAAAGAATGTAACTTTTAGAAATTGAAAACTGATTTTTAATTTGACACATGTGATTGTAAAATTTGGAATTAATCATTTATGGAGTCGGTTGTAATATGGATTATGTGGTTTGTGAGAGAGTTGTTGTTTTTCTTGTCTTCATCAATTGGTATTAGAGCCAGAGGTTCTCAGTGTGTGCATAAAGCGCCAACTAAAAGGCAGTTCACACCAGGACCTGTGGGTGGAGAGGGAAGTGAGTAGAGGTTTTGGGAGCACAAGTAGATCACCAAACGTGAGGTAGTTTGTGATGACACATATGGACTGGAAGCGCGAGTGGAGCTCAAAATTATCATTGCAAATGTGTGGAGTCTTGAGTGGTTGAGGGTTGGAAAGCACAGAGTTGGAAGCATGAGAGAAGCTCAAGAGCATCATTGTAGGTGTGTAGAGTCCTAAACAGTTGAGAGAAAGAAGCACATAGGAAAGTCTTGTGACAGATTACAATAGACGAAGTGGAATATTTGTGAGATCGAGGTAAAATTACAACATGGTGTTGCAAGGGTAGAGTTGAAGTGGATACATACCAGAGAAGGGCATGGAGAAAGGAGAGGAAGGGTATTTGGCAGAGGAGGTCGAACTATTAGTGAAAAAGTTTACTAGAGGTTGTGTGTAATCTCAAAGAGTGGTTCTATCACTCAATTCCACCTTTTTGATCTCATGCTCACAAATTTATTACTTGACATGTCTGATGTAGGAGCATCTAGGTTCACGAGTGATACAACAACAAAAAAAATTCTGCATTCAGAGATTTAAAATGTTGAAATCTATGTATCAAATTTAAAAATCGTGAGGCAAAGAATACCAAAGGTCATGAAGAATAATAATGTCAAAGATAGTAGTTGAAAAGAAAATCAGATTGCATTCCAAATAACTAAAAGGTTGCAACCTATGGGGAAAGAGCTAACATTGTATAAAAGAATTGAATTAGATGGCAGATAGTGAGCCAAAAGGAAGAGATTAAGGTCACGTAGGAAGAGGGAGGTCACGCCTGGGAGAACCTTTTTTGCGCATCCACGTTAGGCCATGGTAGGAGATTGATTTCATTTGACTTGCACATTCAAACTTAATGTAGAATTTAGGTGAATAGAGATAGAGATTTCACAAAGGTGTTTCATGTGAGGCCGTGCTTATGTAGAATCATATTTTTGAAATTAAATTGTAATGAAAGAGTTTTATTCAAAGGATGGATATGATAGACTATAGGGGGAGATACTAGGTATTAGTCGAGCCTTACACAAGGAAGAGGGCACGATGTTGAATAGAGCATATGCAATCATTTATATTTTGTTTTTGCTTGCCAAGAGAAACCTACCGAGGAAAGGTATAGAGAGGCATCGATGGAAAAGTGGGGAAGGTCCACAAATTGGAAAGGAAGACAACCATTATGAAATTGTGGTATTTTAGTTTTGAGCAGAAAGTGTATTACATAGTGAAGAAGGTAGAAGCCCCACATAGTTGGGAGAACAAGAGAAGACAAAGGTTGATTTAGAGGGAGATGCGATGTCTTGGAAAGAGAATTAGAAATGACAACTAACCAAAATAAGATTGCAGATTAAATAGTCAGAGAGTGGAGTATAAAAGTATGTTAGGGAAGATGAGTTGGTTGCATAAGTATGATGGGGGTAAACCCACAAAAGTGGTTTACAATTCCATTGAGGAAGGAAAAGTTGCAAAAAATGACCCCATGCAAAAAAAATGGTTTTTGGGGGTTCAAACGAACTTTTGGTTCAAGTGAACCCAAAGGGGGTTCGATAGAACCCCCCTTCGAGCAAACCCATCTACTGATGGGGCCCACTATTTCCGAAAAAAAGCCAAAAGTGAAGGCTTGTGGAAAGGGGGTTTGCTCGAACCCCCCTTTTCCCCCCTTCTCCCCCTCAGGCACCAAAAAGTCCAGAATTTTGTGCTTCGAAGCTCGGGTTGAGGATGAAAATGGAGGAGACTTCACAGACCCAACTAGATGATGGTAGTCCTCAGAATGAGCTATCCAATGAATATAATTTTAATATCTTTTGGTTTTATTATGTATTTTTTTATAGTTTTATTAAACATAGGTTTTTCACCAAAAATAAAGCTCTTTGTTCTGCACATGTGGATAAATAGCAGATTATCAATTTTTTTTTTTAAAATATCAATGCACCAGATATTGAAGTTCTTGATCCAACAATTTTTTTTTTGAATTTTGATACATACAAAAAAAGTTACGCATTATATGGTCCGCCTATGTCTGAATTGTAATTGGTTTGACTTCAAAAATTGATTAAGGAAAAAATATTCAATAAAACACTATGAAACCAATTGGAAGCACTAGATATTGTAGTTACAAATCTAAATTCGAAAAAATAAGAATTTTATTCTTCATGGAAAAAAATTATGCGTTATACGGTGAGTGTCACTCCTTAAAAATGTTGTTTACTTAAAAAAAACTAGTTTTCGAAGGAGATGGAAAAATAAGTGCAATCTAATTCCAAATTTTTTGAAAAAAATATATTTAGAATCTATAGACAAAATGTCACAAATCATTAGTTCGCATCATCTTCAAATTCCTCACGGTTCAGCCACTACAGGTGCCCGAAAGTGAAGATTTAGTCAGAAAAAATTATTTCAATGTCCAGTTTGGCCAAAAATTGTAAACCAGTATTGTGGGCTCACCCATGGGAAGATGGATAGTTTGTAGAATGAAAAAGTTGGCTGAGTACTCTCTTTGTTAGAGAGATTCGATGGACAAGAGGTGGCATGGAAATATTAATGTAACATGTGCAAAGAAATTTGAGGGAGAAAAGAGGACACATGATGGAGGAGAAGCTCGCATACGAGTCGACCAATCATGTGGGGTGAAAAGAATATAGGAAAACTGCATATATGAGGGAGAGAATATACTGAAGAGCCGAGAAGAATGAAAATGTATAGAGAGTTTTGCTGAAGCATGAACAAGAAGGGAGAGCACAAAAATGTAACAGAGTAGTATAAGAATTGTAATGTACTTTTCATGAAATTTAAAGAATAAAGTTATCTAATGTATTGCAACGAATGTGAATTGAGCAGTTGTAAATTGATTTTTAATTTGACACATGTAATTGTCAAATTTGGAATTAATCATTTATGGAGTCGATTGTAATTTGGATTATGTGGTTTGTGAGAGAGTTGTTTTTTTTCTTGTCTTCATCATCTTCCCACCTCTTCTTTTCAGGAATGGGAAGAAATCCTGCATACATTCTTGGTTTTGTTTCTTCCTAAGGGGAGAAATGTTATTCAACAAGATTGGATCATCTTCAGCATTCAATGTCAACCTTCTATCATTGCAGGAGACTCACCATTGAGGGGGCTGCATGGTCTCTCTTCTTCTTCTCTCTTATGTGGGGGTCTTTTTCCTCATATGGGGTTTTTGAATTCTCATTCTTCAACATTTTTGTATTCCATCTCTCTTTTGGGGAGGAGTTTTGTCCCAATGGGTTTTCTCCTTTTCTCCATTTGTGAGAGATTTCTCTACACTTATACATGGGTACCTAACATGGCCTAGTAGCTGGGACCCACCCTTGCATCATTTTCATAATAATCTTCTCCCTAAGTTGCACTTAAGGGGGGGTGTTGGTGTGAATAATTGTCTTGTACATAGTTAATTCACCTACTAGGGACTTAAGGGACATATTTTCATGTTAAGTTTACTTAGGCCCTAAGATTCTTTCTAGAAGACTTAGTTGTCATGTCTAGATTTTATCTTTTCCTAGGTAGTTATGATAAGTTGTCTCATATCATAGGATTAAGACACTTGTCATGATCTTGTCTAATCTTATGTCTCACCTTGGCTATATAATCGGGTGATCTCATATGTAAATCATATTGAGTTTTTGGATAATCAATTCCATTACAATCTTGAGCATTGCATATTGATCTCTTGTGTGCTTTCCATTTGGCCTCTAGATCTTACGTATCTCCATAGCCAACTCTAACATTATTTATTAGACCTCTAGCACTAAGTTGGGTTTGTTATTACTTCAAAAAAAATTCCTCAACACCTTAATAAAATTGTTGTAGATAAATAAATGGAGATTGGCAATTTTATTGCATATTGATTACACCTCAAATATTTCCTAGAAAATTGTTGTGTACTTAGAATGAATGAATGATGGGGTAAATATGTTGCAATTGGGAGATAAGATTATTAAGAGTGGTTGAAAGTTATTAATTAATTTTTTAAAATTAAAGCAACTACTTTAACAAACTCATGCCTTGTAACAAGAGTTTTTCCAACCAAAATATGCTTCAAGCATTCTCAAAATATATGCTTGCTCTATACATCTAGTTGAAGGAATCAAATATTTTAACTCTTCCATCCTCTTTTAAACAACAATAAATATTGTAGTGGGAGCTGTAGCATACTATAGTGTATTATAGTAAGTATTCCTTGTATCTTTCCTTTAATTTCCTTCAATAATTTTCTTTTCCAAAAACTCCAAGAAAGTCTTTAATCTTTCAATTCAAAATGGGAATAATATTTCAAAACAAATACTTACAAAATCTAAATACATTCGAAATGCCTACGAATCCTTAATGAATTCATCGAGAATTGGCTAGGTGGTTTGTAATCCACAAAACCAATTTTTTCCTTAGGGTTTTTGTTCTAGGCTAAATAGCTAAAAAATGGTCAAGCTCCTAGTAAGGTTTTCAATAAAATGATTTTATAAAAAATGAGTCTCTTTTCCCCAAATCTCCTTTTTATGTTTTTGAAATAATTTTTTTTTAAATTTCTTTAGTTTCTTAATCAACTCATAAAGTATCCTTTTTTTATTTTTTATTTTAAAATAATTGTACTTTGTACCCATGATTAACAACACTTTATAATTCCTTGTTCAATTTAAATAATTAATTAAATATAATTAATCCTTATAAATTACTTTAGATCAGTTATGATTTAATTAATTAAATATTCTTTTTAATAAATCATTAAATTATTTTCTGCACATTCATTCAAGTTTACAAAAGATGTTAAAACTAGTCAAAAAGGGACATTACAAAAAAGGGAATGAAGTTTTGAATGTTACAAATTTTTCAAGTTTGTGAGTTATGTGAAAGTGTGACAAGTTAAGAGAAGCCTATAATCTTTGACCTACAAGCAAAGGTAAATCCAAATTTTAAATTTGAGCGCAAAAGGAGCAAACATATAATGTGATTAGTGCATGTAAATCTAAGCCACTCCTTTGGGTAGAACCTATTTCCAAATATTTGTAAGATTTGGTTGGAAATCCAACCTAGAATGCAAATGAATGAAAGAAATAAAAGCTAGAAATTGGAAATGAATAGAATAAATTGTATTCTATTCAATGAGAATGCAAAGCATACAATGAAAATGAGATATGAGATGTTATGACATGCAAGATAATCCTTGCTTATATAGGCAAGGCGAAACCAAGGAAGGAATAGAATTAAGAAAAGTGTCATAATCATATTATATAAGACAAAAAGATATCTAAGGATGCAAATATTGATCTCGAAGCTACTTAAGTAAATTTAGAGTAGGAAATAAACTAGTTCTCTATAAAGTACCATGTTCACACTAACAACCCCCTTAAGTGCAACTTAAGGGAAACATAGATAAGTTTCAAAAATGTAAAGATGATGACGATGATGATGATGATGATGATGATGATGATGATGATGATGATGATGGGTCTTAACTACTAGACCATGTTAAATGACCATGTACAAATACAATCTCTCACAAACGAAGAAAGGAGAAAATCTAGTGGGAAAAAATTCTCCACAAAACAAGAAAAAATATATCTAGAAGATAAGAAGGGAAAAACATCATGTGAAGAAAAATACCCCCATAAGAGAGGATGAAGAGAAAAGGTCAGGTGACCCCCCTAAATGTACAATCCCTTGCACTAATGGTGGATTCTTAACATAGAACTGTGAAGATGGTCCAATATCACCATGCAACATTCCTCCCCTTAGGAAGAAATAAAGCCAATTATGCATGGATGATATATTTCCATTCCTATAAGGAATTTGAGAGAAGAAGGATATAAGTCTCTAGAATATGCTCAAATGTCACAATTCCAAGAGTCTCAATCTTAACCAAAGAAGGTGAAAACATAGAAAAATGTGAAAAATGATGGAGCATGGACTAAAGATGATGACAAGTACTTCAAATGCTACTCCAAAAAGATGTCAAACTGTGACAAACACTGATATGAAGAATTAAGTACCACTCTAGAATATGTCAACATGAATGGTAATTGAGTTGAAACTATCAAATCATGAGTATTTATAGAATCTATCACTATAGAAGCATATGTTTGTGGAAAAGGAACAAGAGGATCTTAATGTACCCTCAAAGCACCTAAATGATGTGATACAAATTCCTATGAGATGTCATCAAAGAGAAGATGAATATCCTCAATACCATCATCATCTTGTATATGGGATTCAACAAACAAATAATGTATGTCATGCAAGTAATCATTCCAATGATCAATAAGAGATGAAGAATCACATGATGTAGTGTCAATACAACAAGTTTGATCATGAACAACTACAAAATCTACAAGTGTTGATAGTGAAGAGCTCTCAACCTCCTAAGACCGACTCAAAGAAATATGAGGAGAAACCTCAATAGGAGTCACAAAAGTTGAAGAATCAAGTATTTTCTCTAGAGGAGTAGAAGGTTTTATGGCCCTTTTATGTTCAATACTTTTCCAATGATTTAGCACTTCTAATGCATCTTCATCATATGGAATATTATCACAATCATCTAGGGGATCTTAAAAATTTAAAAGAGGATCATTTGGGAATGGAGGATCATCTGGATCTCCATGTAAACCTCCCAAATTTTAATCCAAGTAGAAATAGGGGTATCAAAATTTTATAGGATAATCTTTGTGTTGGTGTCTACACTAAGATGCATTATTCCAACAATATGACAAGTCTTGATATACCACTTTATGTTCTCCCAATACTTTGGTGGCCTAGGAACCACTTTATAGAAGTAGGGAAAGAGTATAAGTAATTTGAAATGTTTCATGATATCATCTTTCCAAGCCTTATGTTTTCATATTTCTCAAATCAATAATTGAAGGATTAGCTTATATACCCATGGTATTCTCCTCAAAGTAGGCTATTCTAGCAAAATAAAATGCGAAGCTATGGACACCCCTGCAAATCACTCAATCATAGAAACCCCCCAAGAAAATGTTATTTAATACTTTATGCTTTGTACGATTACAATTTCCACTTACAAGAGGAAACTGAGTGGACTTAACAAATTACTGTTTTACAAATCCTAAAAAATGAGCTTATGTTTCAAGTAAAAATTTGGCACAATGCTAAGAGAAATAAATAATACCGCTACATTATAGAAGAAAAATCACACACTTTCAAAAAAAAGAATCACCTTTATCCAAGATCATATGTGAAATAGGGAAAACTTTAAGAAACCCCCCCTCAGTGAAGGTGTAAAATCTTGGTGAATCTTGTATACTTCCCAATAAAAATATTAATTTTAGTGGCAAATTTTTTCATTTTTTGGGAAAAATCTCAATTGGTGAATCTTTTCTAATCGGTAGAAGTCTATGGAAAATCCAAGCGAATTGCAAATTTTTTTAAACCGATAAAATATTTTCATTGGTGATTAAAATCTATTTTCAAACCTAGAAAATATTTCCATTGGCGATTAAACCTATTTTCCAAACAGAGAAAACAATTTTGTTGGCAATTAATTTTTTTTTTCAAACCAAAAAAATATATTCATTGGCGAATTAAACCTATTTTCAAATGCATAAGAAAACACATTGGTGAATTAACATAATCTCAAACTAATAAAAAAGATTTAGTGGCAAAATGTCAATGCAAATCAATATAACCACAACTGTTGGATGAATTTTTGATGGATGACTGTAGATGCATTCCAGAAGTAAATCTCTGAAGCACTAGATTTGTGAATTGAAACCTCCAGAATAACACTAGAACCGTTAGATGCAGACACATGGAAAGATCAAGGCTCATCACTCATTGTAGTAATGAACTCAATGGGTTGAAGGATTTTGGCGATAAGCGATAGAAGAACTTAAGTGGCAGAAATATGCATGTGCATAAAGTTTGTTTTAAAAGAGGGACCCCTAGGAAGAACATAGGACCATGGCTTAAAAACTTAATCTTCCATATGTGCAAATGATATTCCATATCTGTAGCCAGATGTCAACGCAAATCAATATAACCATGACCATTGGATGAATTTTTGATGGACGGTTGTAGTTGCATTCTAGAAGTAAATATTTGAAGCACTAGATTTGTGAATTAAAACCTCCAAAATTATACTAAAACTGTTAGATGTAGACACATAGCGAGATCAAGGCTCATCGCTCATTAATGCCATATCTTAGTTTTTGAAGAAAGTGTGGTTGCAGTATTGTGGGTGGCGGCACAGATTAATGCCATATGAACATCCAAAGTGATTGATTGGATAGCTTTATATTGAAAACTGCACAATGTATTGTAGAATCATAGATGATGATGTCAATAATCCAGTGATCTAGTGAAACAAGATTTGTAATGATTTCATATCGTTTGAGTGGCACTAGAAATTTTGAAAATTGACTGCTTGTTAGCTTGAGGTACAGTTTGCATGTAGCCAGACTATCAGAGTCCATACATCAATCAAATTAAACATTTAAATTGTAAATGTAAGGCTTAAGATACACAAATCGATTAAGTTGGTTTTTTGGTTTGTGCAAATCGCGATTATGACTATACCCAACCTCACACGTGACACATGTGTGGTGTATATAGGGACCAGGCTAGTAGTGGTACTATTGGCCTATAAATAAGGATAGTGAGCACAACTAAGATCATTCGTTGAAGGCTAAAGGCTATACTATTGAGTGCAATGTTTGAATTGTCATAAGGGTTTTCATTTTGTAGGGTTAATAAGGATTCAAGAAGAAGATGATGTGGTATTATTGGGGATACTCTAAATTCTCCTTCCTCCGGTTATGTAGTTACAGAGTAAAAGACAAATTTCCTTCAAGTTTAGAATGGATGGAATTGGAAAGAAGTTGATTTGGTTCATCTGACTTCTTAGACAGGTTATGAACCAGGATGAGGAGCTCTGATGGAGATACATGCTATCCCAGTGCATGGAGGCTGTGAGTAGAAGATGGGAGAAATTTATCTACTCCTCATCTTCTATGTATGACTCTAATTCTCAAAGGGGATAAGTACATTTTGTATCTTCACATATCTTAGTTCCCCAACATGGTTGGCTAGGCAAGCCCCATGCATTTATTTTCAGACACCATGGCCTACTAGGCAAGTCCCATGCGTTTATTTTTAGAGCTCATCTTTTGCATGGGAGAAATTTTACAACCCCTCATCTTCTACATGAGTCTGGTTCTCAAAGGGGATAAGTATATTTTGTATCTTAATAGCTCCCCTTTCCCTAGTTTGATCAACCCCTCGTTCCCCATGCATTTATTTTTTAGAGCACATTGTTGAGCCGACAAGTCCCATGCATTTATTTTTAGAGCACATTGTTGACCTGACAAGTCCCATGCATTTATTTTTAGAGCACATTGCTGACCCGGCAAGTCCCATGCATTTATTTTCAGGCACATATTTGTATTACATTTTCATTGTCACTAGCGGTCCAGCAGAAGCTTGGCGCTTACATTTGTATTTGTACTATGTAATAATGTGACATTGTAATTCAGTTGTAATAAAATAAATGGTTGTGTTATTAATTTGTGATTGTAATTCATTTTATTAAGTCCTTTGCAACATTAAGTTACTGATCCCTTGGCCTTGATGTCAATCCTAGTGCATTAAAGTTTAAAACAACTTTAAAACACATGTTTATTATTTATATCATAAATTAACCGTTTGATGAACATTTGATGTATGGTTGTAGTTGTATTCTGGAATAAAATGCACAAAGCACTAGGCTTACAAACTTAAACCTCCAGAATCACCCTATAACTGTTAGATTTACAAAGATCAACGGTTTAGAATTTGTTGTCAATGCAGGAGTAAATCATAAATGGCTTGTTTTAAATGTTGTTAGCCATGTACTAATTGTGTATTCCAGAAGCAACACATAGACGTTTCGGTTTCGTTCACTTTAATGTTTGAAAAAAGCACTTTATATTGCTAAGTGATTTTATTTTTAAGTGAGAGGGTCAACACACAGGGAGATTTCAGTCTTTAGTTTTCTCATTGCAATGCACCACCCTGTTCTGGGTTCCACAGTTCCACTTCCAACAAATCCATTCGAGTAACCTAGTTTCCATGACTGTTAGCATTAATATTTTCAAGAATCAGAATCCGGGTAAGTGAAAGAATTCCTATGGCTACGTTTCATCGTTTGACGTTTCTTAAAATCTTATTTTGTGAAACTTTGAAGTTTAGGTTTATGGTTAAGAGGCTTAAGAATTGAGAAGAATTAAGGACTAATATGGAGTTGATAATTTCACATTGTATCAGCATGTCTACCACTAGTACCACTAGAGCAATGTCGGATAAAAAAATACATTATGCAAAATTTCTTAAAACCCCATGTTTCATTGATGAATACCATGATATTTATGATCCTGAAACCTATGGTAGGCATACCTGAGAACTTATATTTTCATCTCAGAATAAGGTTGCAAAGAAAATGCAAATTAATAGTATCAGTGCACCATGGGTAACTGGATTAGGGTGCCTGATGTTACATGAAGTTTTCCCTTTCCTAGAATTTATCATGGTTTGTGCCCTAAATTATGATGATAAAAAAAGAGAAATTGTTAATAAAGATAGCAAAGAAGAATTGTTATCCATTAATGTAGAAGAATTTGGAAAAGTGTTGGGGTTTACAACCGAAGAATTTGGAAATGTCCACATTGACCTAGAAAAGCTTGCTAGTGATTTATGAAGTAGCGCATTAAATGGAGAAAAAATATTTCTTAAATAAAATAGTTCAGGATAGAAACAAATTGAAAGGTGATCATAAGCCTCCTTATGATTTGGATATTTTTAGACCATGGGTTTAGGATACTATTTCCATGCTAGCATTTTTCCTTGGACTGGATAGCAATTTGGAAGTGGGTGCAAGCCTCCTTGAAATGGTGTATAATATCCATTATGGTGTTCCACATGTCAAATATAATTTTATTGAGGACATTGTAGAATCCATGCATAATTTTTTTTTAATGATTAAAGGAGGTTCCACCAAGACATTTAGGTTCACAAGCTATCTTTTTCTATTCAAATTTAGAGGAATGTTTCAAACCAACAAGCTTCAGATTCATCCCTATAGTAATGTTGAGGAAATGAAAATGGCTCCAGTATATGAATGGACCACTAAGATAAGGATGAATGATTCTCAAAGGAACTAAAACCATTTTGTAGACTACTTTTTGGCTCCATTACATCAAGCAATTACAAATACTCCAATGCCTAAATTGCCTATGTCATGTGGAAACTACATTCAACTAGGGAAATAAATACAATTGGTTGATTGGTACTTAACGAAAGAATATATTGTACTAAGATTTTATGGATCAGGAGTACAACCATACAAACTTCCAATACATGTGACAAAAATGGTTTTTACATTGGAATATGTAAGGTAGATACAAAGTACAGATGAACTACACTTTTTCGGTCAACAAAAGAAGACATTATTTCCTTCTTTACCTTTTTCATGTGGAGGGTTCACATTCGAGAGAAAAAAATTTAGTGTGGCACATAATCTTTTGATTTATTTATTTATTTTGATGCTATCTATCACTAGAAGTCAGATCCATGTGACACCATTAAATCAATGATTATGCTCAATAAGAATGTTGCAAGTAGAATTCAACATCGTAAACCCTTGCTTGGAAACTTGAGAAACAAGGATTCTTGGGATGAGGTCAAAATAGCAATGGAGAAAAGTGCTACTGAGAATGGTATTTCTTTTGAACAGTTGTTAGCAGAAATTATGGCATTGCATCGAAAGACAGTTAGGAGGTACAACAATTTTTATGAAAA
>VDFB02166732.1:0-23398 GCA_007258455.2 Sequoia sempervirens | reverse complement strand
AATCTCTCCACCTTTCTCTTTCCCTATCTACTTATCTCTTTATCACCTCTTTCTACTTTTATTTGTCTCACCTCTCTATCTCCCTTCTCCCTTCCCTCTCTAACTCTCTCTCTCACGTCTCTCTTCCTCTCTCTCCCTACCTCCCTCTCTCATCCTAAAGGTTTGAGGCCTAGGACTCCCTCCTCTCTCTCCACTTCAAGCAATTCTCCTCCTCCTTCCCACACCTCCTTGTCCCTTTGATCTCCCCACTGCCTCTTCCACCCAAATATATATATATTTATATGTTGATATACATGTTTTATATATTTATATAAGTTATGCACACTAGTATAGCCTCTCCAAATGCATATTTATATATATGCATATATGTATATATATATACATATATATATATATATATAAATATAATAAAAGAGCCCATATATTTTTAAGCAGGACAACATATAACTCAGGAGAGTGTAAATGATGTGTTATAAGAGAGGGTCATATATATATATAGACAAAAAATATAAAATGGAAAGAGAGTGTAATGACAAGAGAGTGGACATGGAAGAGAGTGTCTTAAGGCAAAAGTATAACAGGAGAGAGAGGAGCAAGTATATATAGAGGAGACAAAGAGAAGCAGGAGAGGAGTGTGAGCAGGAGAGGTAGTAAACAAAGCATCCAGTGATAATAGAGGGATGGAGATAGTGAGAGAGAGAGAGGTCTGGAGTGCAAGGATATAGATAGAGTGAGATATAGAGAGACAAATGATGGGAACCTACTAATTACCAAAATTTGACTAAAACTAAAAATTATAAGATCTTCCAAAACCTAAAATCTGCATTCCAACTGGACTACAGATCCAAAACCATTCTCAAACATCCTAAAACTATATACATGAAATATAAATTAAAGTATAAGAAAGTAAATGTCCATATATAAATGTCACTTATACTTAAATATTTATTCCATGTATATAGTTTCATTGGAAGAGAAAGAGAAAGAGATTTAGCAAAAAAAATTCAAAGCAAAGAATATGTGCAATCACATAACATGAACATGCATAACATGCTCTTATTTTTTGAATGCATTAACATAATGTGATCATGTTATAATGCACTTGCATTATTACTTACTTTGAAAATTCCAAGACTTTGGCTTTGATTTGCCTTAGGCTTCCAACCTAAAGGTTTGGAGTTGTAGCATCGTAAATTGCCACCCTGGCAATTTCACACTACCTTGACACCATATTTTACTTATAAAATTAATTATTATAATAATTTACTCATTTCGAGGCCAAATTAATAAAATATATTTAAATCTCTATCATCCCTAGAAATTTGGGCTAAAAAGCATCAATCACGGGTGTTGGGCACCTTAGACCAAAATGTAATTTTTTAAATATTTAAAATCTTAATTGGTGACCCGTGTAATTTGAAAATGACCCTAGACCGGCCCCTACCAAAAAATATTCATTAAAATGCATATATAAACATGTTTTCCCTTTTATTTTGAGGAGGAAGAAGATAATTATGAATGAAAAGTTATTATGATGCAATTATGGAGAAGTATTAAGTTATCCTCTACATGCTATCTACAACAAGCTATTGTGTTTTGGGAACTAACCTTTTGTAGGTCTATCAAGCAATCAAAACATCCATCAATCAACTTGTAGTGTGACATCTCTTCTTCAAGGGTTTTCACATCAAGGTAACATTATTTGTCATTTATCAATTTTAGTCAATTATTGTTGTTTTGGCCTCTACCCAACCTTGGGCATGCCCTCTTGATCATTATCAATCATTGAACGTGAAAGTAGAAACACCAAAATAAGGTTTGACTTAGGCAAGCCCCTATACAACACAACCTTTCCCCTCTTTTCATGTGCGCAAGTCAGATTCGAGAATTTCAATAGGAGACAATCATAGAAGACAGAGTGCAAACAAACTATAACATACATATCATAACTTTTAGATCTAAACAAAGAGGAGGCCACTCTAGGGTACCCCATGCCCTTGGCCTTACAAATCACTCCCAAGTTTCTATTAAAAGTTCCTCTTTGTTGTCATTTCTTAGATCGGGTTAGTTCTACTACTTTTTGTTTTCATTTGTGTGAAAAATTATATTTTAAGATCTAGGGTTATATGTCAAATTGTCTTGTTAAATTAGACATCAAATTTATCATCCTCACAACTCAAAACAACATAAACCATAGGAGGCTAGCTCTCCCTTGTGGAAACAAGTTGATCATCAAACCCTCATTGGTTTATGTTTGAATGTTGAGTCAAAGTGAAAAGGAGATGATCCTAGTTAACCTAATTGGATCTAGGATCACTTTTCCTACTCAACGGGAGTGACTTTTCAATGTCCAAGAATATGTTTTTGAAAATAGTCAAAAAATGACATAATCTCGAGCGTGCTCCCCATTAGGTTTGCATGTGTTTCAATGTCAAAACAAAAGAATACCATGATAATGTTAAGCTCTCTCTTAGCTATCTAACCATGCAATTTTTTTCACATTTCGAGTATGTTAAGGTTTTCATCTTTAATTTTTTGTTAGTGTATTTTTTTTTGTCAAAAATCAATGTGTAGTATTTTTTACTTTATTTTTTAACCGTTCATCAAAATTTCAAATAAATTACAATTTTGGAAATTAGAATCCATTGTACACATATTCAAAAAAATAATTTTTGATCAATTTTCAAAAAATTTAGGAGGGGTCATGTTCAATTTTATATTTTTCAAGATGTCTCCACTTTGAAAATTAGTAAAAAAATATATATTCATTAAAAAATTAGCAAAAAAATTGGGTATAATCTACATGGTGTTCTAGCTATTTCACTGACAATTTTTGAAATAGTAAAAAAAGGTTAACCTTTTGGGGGGCCACACCAAACGCTATGTTATGTTTTTTTGAAAAAGAACAGAACCACTTTGTATGGCCCCCCTTTTTGAACCCATTTTTGAACTCCTTACTCTCTATCACTTTAAAAAATAGTAGTTTAGAAAGTAGATTCAAAGAACTATAACTCTTGTTTTTGTTGCATCTTCAAATTTTGAGTGTAACTATCATCAACTTCTCATCCAAAATCAATCTTTCCTAATTTCAAAAAGTAAAGTGACCACTTAAGATCCTTATTTGGTCCACATCTTTTTGCACTTACCCTATATTTGAGGTAAACTAAATGACCATGATCCCCCTCTTGTTGATACTTCTCTCGTCGCTTAGTGCTTTTTATGCTTATTGATGTTTAGAATTGACCTTATTTAAATTGTTTTCATCTTTTATTTTGAACTTTGTCTCATGTAAATTTTGAGGGTGTGCCTTTTTACTACCCACCCTTTTTTGAGTAATATATTATTATATTTATAGTTCTTAAAAAGTAATGATGACCTTATTCATTAAAAAGAAAATCTTTATTTTTCCTTTTCACTTATTTTCCCAACAATAATAAATTCCTACTCAATTTGTAGAACAATTAATAAATATAACATTCAAATATTTTTTTTATTAAACGACATTGAATTACATCAAGACTAAACACACTAACATACAAAATATCTTAAAAAATTAGACAACTACAATATGTACAACAAACTATTTACAACTATTATTAAACATCAACAAACTCCTTTGCTATAGTTTGTATTGAATTAATTACATTTTAACTATAAATCTAAGTCTATATTCTTAGCACTCAAAATCTTCTATGTTTTGTTTCTTTCCTTCTTTGTTTCTTAGTTTGTTTTCAGAATTAGATCATGCCTAAAAACACTAACATATAAAATATCTTACAAAAATTGACAACCACAATATGTACAACAAACTGTTTACAACTAGTATAAAACTTCATCATGATACTAATAATTTATTTCCAATTTACTAATTAAAACATAAAAAGCTATTGACTTAAAAGATTATGTCATCAAAGAATATACTCATTTAGACATAAATTAGTTATTTTTCCAACAATAATAAATTCCTACTCAATTTGTAGAACAATTAATAAATATAACATTCAAATATTTTCGTATTAAACAATATTGAATTAGATCAGTACTAAACACACTAACATACAAAATATCTTTAAAAAATGACAACCACAACATGCACAACAAAAAATTTCAAATGTACCAATAGCTGTCCACTTTATATCCAATAGCTACAAAAAATAGTGCTTAATTGGATCAATTGAGCATATGTATTGGACCGATAGCGCACTATTATTGGGGCATTTGTGCATATGTATTGGATCAATTTGTGCAAATTTTGTGGTGGTCAAAGCAAACGGGTATGGGGACAATAGAGAATATGTATCAGGGGACACTTTGAAATGAGTACTTATTACCCTTCCACCCTTAACAGTTTCCACAACATGCGTCGTTACTACCCAGAAATCATAATTTTTGCTATAAACAATTAAGTCATATACGAAAACAACAAAAAAAAAAAATCGTTGAAATCCGATGTATTGTTTAAGATCTGTACTAACGGCTACAAGTATTCTTCCCCTACACTAATAATTTATTTCCAATTTACTAATTAAAACATAAAAAGCTATTGACTTAAAAAAGGTTCTGTCATAAAAGAATATGTACAACTCATTTAAACATAAATTAGTTACTTTGTACGCACAAGGATGACGATTGTTATCACGAGCTATCTTACAGTCTACCTCATTAGTAGCCCTCAATAAACCTCAAATGGTGAAAGTCTTTCTGACGTATAAAATTGTTTCAAATTCGTCCTAGTTAGGTAGTTTGGCCGTGTTGATTACTCTGCACATAAATTAAAAAGAGTAAGATCTTTCCAAAGAGTCAAACAAAGAAGGTGACGCCATTGCAGCCTGTTCCAAATAAGCACGCTATGAGTTGGTTCCAGACGTGCATATAACACTAAATTCGTACAACTATGATTTATCTATACTTTCCTGGAAAGAAGACTAGGTAGTTAAGATATGTTTTTTAATGTTTGATGGTGGGGCATCTGAAGCAGTGAAAGAGATTGCTTTGTAAGTACAACTACAAACTGGGCATTCGTCAAACTAAAAAATGCTTTTCACATTGTAGCTTTAAATCCAGGCGCGTATGTCAGTGCTCCAGTAAGTTCATTACTTAATATTATTTGACCTTTGGAATTTGATTTAAAATGTTCATGATTATAAAACTAGGGTTAAATGACGCAGCATGTGCTGAATAAGTGCTGTAAAAATGCAATGTCACCTTCGCCGAAGTTTAAAAATCAATCCCATCAATGTCAGTGACGAAGAAGCAAATAATCTGAACACATATTCTGGGCCACTCACACTTAAAAACAAGAAAATGAGCGTATGACTCTCCTCCTGTTGTGGGGTAGGAAACATTTAATCACCCTACCTGGCGTCGTCATTGACTTAGCATGTAGCAAAATGCATGGCGAATACAACGGTTACATACTTTTCTATGCATACCAACTATAACAATACCTGCTGATAGTTTCATATTATATGCGTGTAATGTATGCCAGAAGAGTTTGGTAGCCGGCTGTGAGATCACTCCATGAATTCGCCTGGTCAACATAAGGTGTGAAAATGGGAGGAGGAGGAGGAGGCTGCATAAGTTAGCATTTGTTTGCTTCTGCTTAGTTGTGGACTGCAACTCTGCTCTAAAAGCTACACAACAAGAGCATCTGTTAGGAAATGGGAAATTGATTTTGTGGATCGAAAATGTACGGGAGAGATCAGTGGGGAGGGGCGTTCGAGATCCATGGGGACGGCGGTACAGATGACGGGAGGAGCAGAACAGAGGTGGACAGCGGGGCGTTGTCTCGGCAGCTGGATGAGACGCAGCAGAGCTGGCTGTTGGGGCCGGGGGAGCAGAAGAAGACGAAATATGTGGATCTTGGGTGCGTGGTGGTGAGCCACAAGGTCTTGAAATGGATCCTCTGGATCTTTGCCTCGGCCGCCATCGTTACCGCTCTTGCCGTCGTCATCGCCAAGACGCTGCCCAAGGACCACCACACCTCTCCTCCTCCCGACGCTTACACGGTCGCCCTTCCCAAGGCACTTCAATTCTTCAACGCGCAAAAATGTATGCATCACGTATCTGTTTTACCTGATTGAATAGTATTTTATAATAAGTAAATATGAATGGTTCTCATTGTTATTAGAACTCTCTCGTCTTTGGAAGTTTACAAATTTCAATATAACAAAGAATAGCACATGAATGTAGACTGAATCCTTTCATGGACTGATAAATCTTATGTGTTTTGGGATTTTTGGTGGGTGCAGCGGGAATCTTGCCCAAGTCAAATAATGTTTCGTGGAGAGGAAACTCTGGGCTTCAAGACGGGATTTCGGATACTTCCGTCAGTGCGAGCCTCCCTCAGGTGGGGCTTTCTGTCTCCTTTCTTTCATAACATCGTTTAAATTAGAGAACAGTTTCTGCAACCCATAATATTCTATAATAATTTCCGGAGTTGAGAGGAAAAAATGTATGGTAAAGAGAGAGTTGAACCGACAAATAATTTCATTACTAATTATCATTTTGAATTGTATTATAAAATTGGGGGAAGCTGCTTTTGTAACCTTTACACAGCATGCAATTTCCAAATCTTCATCTTTTATATCTTTATATTTTCGGTGGCAATGTTTCACATTCAGCTCAGTCATCGTATCTCATTTCGCCAAATAGAAAATGCATTGAAATGTTTAATCAATTCCAATTAATTGTGGAAGTGAACGCACCAGAATCAGCTTTGGATAACGTGCAAATGAAAGTGCATTCAGTTCCACGGACTGACCAGTGCGGATTTTTTTTAAATTGGGTTTGAAATTAAAAATTCTAATGGAGTTTATTCAAATAGATTCTGTTCAACTCTTTGAACATGGGCCCATTATGACGCTTGTCTGGTTGTGATTGCACGATCTATAAGCACAATCCATTCATATTAAGCAAGTTGGTCTACAATTCGACTGTTGGATACTGGAATCCTATCCTATGCAGTGGTTCATGTCACCTAGGAAAATCTTTGGAAAAATTTCTATTGAATTTTATGCAATATATGAAAAATTTCTACTGTTAAAAATTTGGAGAGGCAATCTGTTGGGAATTTTGTTAAGGAAAACCTCATAACCAAATATATAGGATGATTGTAGTTTGAAAGGCGGCAACCCTTTTTTCTTTTTAAAAATGTCTAAATAATATTCGTAAGGCGTGGCAATTTATTTTAATCATTCTTTTAGCTTGATAAATGATTCAAAGTATCACACATTTTGATAAACTTATCTTCTTTACAATAACCTTGTTTGAAATGAAATGTGATTTAGCATATAAATTAGAAGTAAATTTATACACTTTTCCATCTTTCTGATTTTGTAGGTGTTTGGCCAACTATTAAAAATTACACTACAATAATATAGGAATGGGCATCTAAGAAGGAGATCTAAGCAATCCAATGGCATTGAAAACATTCAACCATATCTTGGAAGGGCTCCATAGGGAATGTGACTACACAAACCTTGCTAATTACTTTACAAGGTTTATGTTCTTGCACCTAGCTCATATGGTATGGTTGAGGATTTCATATGTGGGGAGTTGAAGAGGGCCAACATTTTACTGATTATTTATTTTGCTTCCACTGTTAATGTCAAGAGAGTCATTTTATCTTTGAGTTAGCAATTCTATGTAAAGATAGACTTCCCAGAGGCCTTAGAGTAGTCCTTAGTCATGAAAACTTGAGGGTAGGTTCAAGCTCTATAAGATTGCCAATTTATACCACAAGTGGATCTTCCACCTCTTTTTCTTTATCTTGCTGGTCTTCTTTAAGGAGAGCTTTCCCAAGTCTTTCTTACTTTGGAGTACCCTAGACTCTTCAATCGAATGACCTCAGTGCTTGTGATAGTTGCAAAATTATTTCAATGGCTACTAGTACCAAGGGGGAGAGACTAGTTAAAAAAACACTAGCCCCTAGGGTTAATGGAGGGCTTAGAAGTACCCTGTTGAATCCTCTTTTTAAGGTCTAACTTTTTTCTATAGCCACTGTAAGCTTTAAATTTTGTATAGATAAAGATTCAACATCAAACATGGCCAACTCTTTATGAAGGAAAAAGGAAAGATTTGAAAGAAATTTAGCAAGTACCTCTTCTAAGTCTAAAATATTGAGCTTGAGCTAGAGCTTGTTATAATAGGTATTGATATATTGTTGAACTAATTGACCTTGAGCTTGCCTAAGTTGGAACTACTAAATTAACATGTTTTTTAGTTAGCCAAGGGGTAAGAGATTTCCTTGAGCATTTCTTGGAGTTCTTCCCACCAATTGACTCCTCTCTTGTCATAATCATTATCTAATGATTTTGTTGACAATCTAGAGCTAAATCCAACACATGGGCCTAAGCCATTTAGATCTTTTGATAGTTGGTTAAATCATGTCAAGTTTTAAAATATGGCTCAAGGTTGTGTAGCTATGAGTCCAACTTCTCACCATCAAATTTTAGAAAAAAAACCTTTGTTTTGAGTTAAAAACCCTAGGTTTGAGCCACATGCATATTAGCTAGAGTGTATTGGAGAACCATTTTTAATAATGAAACCAAATCTTGTGTGACATTATTTTGGCCATTTGCTTGACTTCACAAAATTTGTTGGAGAGTACTCATGTTTATTAACTCTTCAAAAGTTTCTTCTTATTATGTATCCCCTTAAGAGCCACTACAAAAGGATGGGTAGATAGAAAATTTATTTAATGAGGGTTTTGAAGGTGAGTACCTTTTGGAGGACATAATTTTTTATTCATAGATCCAATTTTTTTATTTTTTAAATTGAAAATCTTGACAAGATAGATGTGTTTAAAAACCTCAAAAATGTGCTCCAAAATTTCATAGTGTAATACCTAGGAAAAAATTAGAGATGTAGAAAGGGTATTAGATGGAAACCCTTAACAAAGCTAGATCTCAAAGCTAGATCTTTGAGCTGCAAATGAAAGTTTGTAGAACAACTTAAGGAAACCCTCAAAGAGGTTGAATCTATGACAATCTAAGATGACAGTAAAATTCAACCAAAACCTTGTAGAAGACTAGATCCAAGGCATGATCATACAATTGATACCAATAAATATGAGCACACAATAATAAATCACACAAGAAAGATTTTCTCAATGAAAACAATACTGAATTTTCTTCATATCAAGTATCATAAAAGCATATAAAAAAAAATGTCTAGAAAGCACATAAAGTCTCTCAAAATTAAAAATTTACAAAACAACTATACATTACAATACTGCACTATACTAACTAATCAAATAGTATTATACCTTTTCAATTCCCATTTTTTAAAATCCATTTCATACTCTCATTGTAAGCAGTTCTATTGAGTTGTAGATAGTGCTTGATATGGTAATCTCCCAGTATCTATATAGCTTAATCTGATTAACCATGTCACAAGTAAACAAAATGCTTTTTCTTCTAATGCTTATGTACATTTCTGCTAAGATGATAAGGGCTTGTGTGTTTTTACTCTTTTAACAAGAATTCTTTCTTGCAAGATTTTTATTCTCTTCTGTTTTTCTAATTGATGGCATTTTTATCTTTCAGAAGGATCTGGTTGGCGGGTATTATGATGCAGGAGACCAGATCAAGTTTGGTTTCCCTGGAGCATTTACCATAACGATGCTGAGCTGGAGTGTGATTGAGTACCGGCAGAAGTATGAAGATATTGGAGAGCTCCACCACATTAGAGAACTTATAAAATGGGGAGCAGACTACATGCTCAAGACCTTCAATGCCTCTGCCAAAAGTATAGATGTTATTTATTCACAGGTCAATAACTCTATCATATGCACAAGACCTCATTACATTGCCAACTGCATTTTGGATCACAACTGATATGAGAACCACCCTTCAAAAAGAGTCACAAGGATCTTAAAGTTTGTTTGTTCCTATTTTCTTTTTCTTTTAACATTCGTAAGAACACACTTACGGGAAGTGTGGCTTTGTAACTATGAGATCACATAGACTATTTATTCTCCCATGGAGATAACTAAAATCAATTCATTTCATTGCTTGTAAATATTTGTAAAAATTTCCTTCTGGGCAATGTGGTTTTGTAACCATATAATCACATGGACTACTTTTTTTTCTCATATACATAATTAAAATCAAATCATTTCATTGAATGAAACCTTAGAACTGAACATGGTGACGATGTTATCATGTATAGGTGGGGCATGCAGTCAATGGATCAACAACTCCAGATGATCATTCCTGTTGGATGAGGCCTGAAGATATGGACTACTCACGCCCTGTAATTCGAACCAATGCTGGCCCTGACTTGGCTGGGGAAATGGCTGCCGCATTGGCTGCAGCATCTATTGTATTCAATGATAACAGAACCTACTCAAATCAGCTGGTGAAAGGTGCAGCTCTTCTGTACAAGTTCGCGAGGGATTTTGGCAAGAGGAGCAGATACAGCACTGGAAACCTTGAGATCGCACAATTTTACAATTCAACTGGGTACTATGATGAGTACATATGGGGTGCTGCATGGTTGTATTATGCTTCAGGGAATTCCTCTTACCTTTCATTGGCAACTCTTCAAGCGATGGCCAAAAATGCAGGGGCATTTAGAGGTGGACCATCTTATGGTGTGTTCAGTTGGGATAACAAGCTACCAGGTGCCCAGGTACAGATTGGATCGAAGATTTTCATTTATTTACTCATTTTTATCATTCAAACAGAAAGAAAATGGAATGTCTCATACGATCTATGGGAACTCAAAATGAGTATATCTATAACCCGCCTTAATGTGTGCAGATCAATTACTTAAACCTATCTGAAATCATATTCCTTAATTTTGAATTGAACATGAGCCATCACCTTAGTGGACCACCTTCTTACCACTAGACTACAGACCATAGCCTCTTGTTTACCATTCATTAACCTTGATCCCCCCACAATGAACTATGTGTATTGTTTCTGAGAAGGTTCAGTATGAGTTCTGGATGCAAATTTCCACAAGTTATGATTTTCCATGTGCGTTATATAAACACAGGTAAATGCTCCTAACCTTTACAAGCAGCAACTGTATCAAGTATCAATGTGAGACTGGATACAATGACAGATGCTGAGACTTGGTCACCATTTTCTTCTTTTCTTTCTTCATGTTTACTTGTCTATCCTCTTTTCTTCCTTAATGTTTGATGTGTCTTACCTTTAGATTGTCAACCTCCCTCCACAAACAATTAGCTGCAAAAGGTATCTTTATTGGTGAGCCTACCATTCCCAAAAAGTTTTCTTGTACTTAAAAACATGTTGGCTTCTTCCACTATCCTCTCTTTTTCATTAATGTTTAAACTGTCTATCTTCTTTTCTTCTTTCAAGTTTAGATTGCCAAACTTCCCTCTACAGACAATTAGCTGCAGATGTATCTTTCTTAATGAACCTACTCTGCCCTCTACATTTTTGGTTTCTTCCACTAGCCATAGACATTAAGGCAGTAAAGCATGACCATCTTTCATCCTTGTCTTATCCACCTGTAAATAACATTCACGCACAATATTTTATGTTTTCCACCAGACTATCTGTGAGCTTACTCTGAAGTTTTAAATTACATGCTGTCTTTTGCAAAGACATTTCTAAGGTTCTGTTTTTTTCTAAGGCATAGATTGAATTCTACTATCTTGCAACTGTATAAACTGTATTCTAATTTTTCTTTACATGACTGGATTATGCTTATGATAGGTTTTGCTGACGAGGTTGAGGATTTTCCTAAATCCTGGCTACCCATACGAGGACATGTTGGCAACCTATCAAAACCAGACCAATATCGTAATGTGCTCGTACTTGCCCGTGTTCAATGCGTTCAACAGAACAGCAGGTTAGATTCTATTACCTTCTCTCTTTTTTATTTTTCACCCAAAGTCTGCTATTCTGAAACCTTATTCTCTTGCACGCAGGTGGTTTGATTCAACTAAACCATGGAAATCCTCAACCCCTTCAGTATGCAGTGAATGCTGCTTTCCTGGCATCCGTATACAGTGATTATCTTCTTACTGCAGATATCCCTGGTTTTTATTGTGGTCCAAACTACTTTTCTAGGAAAGTCCTACGCGACTTTGCAAGATTTCAGGTATAATATTAATATGCTTTCTAATACTAGGCAAGACCAGTCTTGTTTAATTTCTTTAACTAGTGAAGGAGGGGTTTTAACTAAAAACTGCAATTTTTTTTTTCAGATGGACTACATTCTAGGTAAAAATCCTAAGAAAATGAGTTATGTTGTGGGGTATGGAAACCATTACCCGAAGCATGTGCATCACCGTGCAGCATCTATTCCTAAAGATAACGTGAAGTACTCCTGCACAGGAGGGTTCAAATGGCTACACACCTCAAACCCTGATCCACATGTGATCACAGGAGCCATGGTTGGAGGGCCTGATAAGAATGATGGTTTCAGTGACGTTCGTGGTAACTACAACCAGTCTGAACCCACAATTGCAGGCAATGCTGGCTTGGTTGCAGCCTTGGTTGCTTTATCAGGAGGTGACAACCTCAAAGTTGATAAGAATGGTATCTTTTCTGCAGTTCCGCCAATGTTTCCTTCGTCTCCGCCACCACCTCCACCATGGAAACCTTAGATAATTTCTTCATCTTTATGCAATTCCTAACTGACTGGGTGAATTGGCTCCTTCCTTGCTATTAATTCTTTTTGGAAATGGATTAGTTATTTGAAAGTGTATACAACGCATAAGGACGGTGGTTCATGAACTAGATATTCCATGTCTAAGCCCAGAATTATGATTCATAGGCAAGGGATCACAGATGATCATCTCTACACATTAAAAATGACTAGTGTTCCGATTACTATTCCATTCTATCATTCTTTTTGAGGTGGCCATGTATGTATCAATGGTACAGTATTATGATGTATTAAGTATCAATAAATAAAAGATTGGGTGTATATTTTTATAAGTTATGCTATAAAAAATCTACAAGTCACACAATACAAATTTACTCAACATATCCGGCCTTTATGATGTATTAAATTATTTCAAATTAATTTAGGTATGTTGACTATTTTGTCTTAAGTTCAAAATAATATAATGATTTTAGGAGTCAAACAAATAAGGTTACATCAATGCAGGCTGTTCCAAATAAGCACACTTGGAGTTGATGCCAGACGCGTATGTAGCACAAAATTCATACTAATTATAATTTATGATCTTTATGTCCAAGGCGTGCATCTATTTGAGAGTGCCGAACAAATTTTTACGGTAAAGGTTGAAAATCTAACCCTAAACCTAACCAAAATCTTAATACTAACACTAATCCCACTCTAATCTTAATTTTATCTTTAACCCTAACCCTAACTTTAATACTAATTCTAACTCCAACCCTAATCCTAATTCAATCTCTAACCCCAACCCTAACCCTATCCTTAATCTTAACCCTAGCCCTGACCTTAACACTAATTATATCTTTAATCCTAACCCATACCCTAATCCTACTCCTAATCCTAATCCTAACCCTAACCCCTAATTTATAACACCAACTCTAACCTTAATCCTAACCCTAATCTCTAACCCTAACGCTAACCCCAATACTAACCCTAATTCTATCTCTAACCCTAACCATAATCATAACCCTATCCTTCATCCTAATTTAATCTCTAATACTAACCCTAACCCTAATTGTGATGATAAGTCCAACTTAAATTCTAATTCTATCTTTAATCATAATCATAACCCTAACCCTAACTTTAACCCTGCCCTAACCCTAAACCTAATAATTTTGTCTTCCATGTCGCATTGCAAATGCTACTAGCATATTAATAATATATATAAAAACGCTGAGAGATATCCTTCCCGAGGTGTCTATTTAAATAAATGCCTCGAGAAGGATATTTCTCAGAGTTTTTATATATTATTAATAAATAATATATATCTATATATACTAGTAATAAAAATGTACATGCACTTTGATGAAGTGTAAGGGGCTTTGCATCTCTTTATATAAAATGTATTGATATATTCTTGAATTTGACTTATTTGGCATATAAATGGACAATTACTTTGCATTTATTAGTTAATTTTTATCATAAATTTCTTTGGTTTAGACTAATTCTTATTTCTATATATAATATGATTTTGCCTATTTCAAATTTATTTTTTTAATTATTTTTTTAATAAAATTTAGTTGTTATTTTATCAATCACATTAAAATTTTGAATTGAATGTTTGAGAATATACACTTAAAGATATATTTTAGATTATTAAGAATGTTTTTAAAATCAAGTCATCTAACCTCAACGTATCTAAATTATCATTTTTTAAGAAAATTTGATAATTAATATGTAATCTTTATTTGTAATTTTTTAAAAGATTGGAAATGGTTGTCTTATATTCATTTTAATCATCTTTCTTTAAATTATATGCATATCTTACCTAGTGGTCTCCTACACGTCTCAATCATAAATAGAAGTAATTTATAAAATGATTTGTATTTTTCTCTAAATCATTCAATGACTACCTCATACATTTGATAGTCCTATATTTGTTTCAACTCCTTGACAATAACTTATAAAAAAACTTAAAACTTATTTCTAAAACATTATATCTTCTACCTAGGTAATTGAACTCTACAACCAATACCATGTTAATTTTTATAACAGAATATAATCAAATATTTAATTTATAACAATTAATACAACTAGGTTAAATGGACAATAACACAAATTTACCTAGGAAACCCCAATGCGGGGAAAAACCTAGAAATGTTGGATCTTCTATTCAGCATAATACTAACTTTTCTTTCGAAAATAGAATATGAGTTTGCTACAACAATTTTACATTTATAGAGCCTAGCCAATGCAGGAAAAAACTTGGAAATGTTGGATCTTCTATTTAGCATAACAACAATTTTTTTTTTCGAAAATAGAATATGAGTTTGCTACAACAATCTTACATTTATAGAGCCTAGCTGTTTTACTTAAGGTGCAAGGAAAGAATCATTCTTTACAACAATCTTTCCTTGCTTTTTTTGGCTTTAATTACACATAAAATCACTTTTGAATTTATCTTATCCTCACAAACTCCAAAACATTCTATTAAAAAATAAAAATCTTGTTGTTGCTAAAAATCCAACTCAAATTGTTTTAAAACATATCTAACTCGAGTTGCTTTAAAGTGATTTAAAGCATATCCAACTTAAATTGTTTTAAAACAAATCCACATCCCACCTTTTGAGCTACAAAAATCAACATACCAAACTAAAATATAACCTTAAAAAATTTTGTTTGAATGCAAGAATGTGTAAATGAGCATGAACCTAGAATTTTTCGAAAAGGGTTTTAGAGATAATGACGCAGCATACCCTAAATCAGCGCTATAAACCGCGGCGTCACCTTCGATTCATTCCATCAACGCCAGAAAGGAAAACCAAATAAATTGATCTCCTGTTTTGGGGCAGTTACCACTTGAAGGCAAGAAATTGAGAAGAGAAGTCGCATTATGTTGTGGGCCAGGAAACTTTGCTAATCACCCTACGTGGTGCGATCTTTGACTGAGCATGTAGCGAATTGCATGCTGAATACAACGGTTACATACTTTTCTATACATAGCCAGTGCAACATCTGCTGATATTTTTCTATGCTATGTATGAAATATATGCGAGAAGAATTTGGCGGCCAGCTGTAAGATCACTCTGTAGTCAACATAATGTGTGAAAACAGAAGGAAGGAAGGTGCATCACATTTTGTTTGCTTCTGCTGAGCTGTGTCCTGTAAGTCTGCAACCATTTTCTCTTAGTCGAAAGCTAAATTATAACGCTCTCAGTGAAGGAAATTGGAAAGTGGTGTGAGAGGTATTGTGCGGATCGAAAATGTACGGGAGAGATCAATGGGGAGGGGCGTTCGAGATCAGTGTGGACTCTGCTACAGATGACAATCGGAGCAGAACAGAAGTGGACAGCGGAGCGTTGTCGAGGCAGCTGGATGAGACGCAGCAGAGCTGGCTTTTGGGGCCGGGCGAGCAGAAGAAGAAGAAATATGTGGATCTTGGGTGTGTTGTTGTAAGCCATAAGATCTTGAAATGGATCCTCTGGATCTTTGCTTCGGCCGCCATCGTTTCCGCTCTCGCCGTCACCATCGCCAAGACGCTTCCGAAGCACCGCCACGCGCAACCTCCTCCTGACAATTACACGCTCGCTCTTCACAAGGCACTTCAATTCTTTAACGCCCAAAAATGTATGCATCACACTTCAACCCTGAAGAATCCTTTTGTATTTTCTTATCAGTTGACAAATGCGCTGATACATTTTATGTTTTTGGGATTTTTGTTGGTTGCAGCAGGAATTTTGCCAAAGAAAAATAATGTGCCGTGGAGAGGAAACTCCGGCCTTCAAGACGGGATTTCGGATCCTTCTGTCCGCTTGAGCCTGGTGTGGCTTTCTTCTCCTTTCTTTGGTAACATCGTTTATCTTACAGACTTGAAAGTTTCTGCCACTCATTGTGATTATTTCCATAATTTCAGGAATTGAACCGACGCCTCATTTCAACTATTAATTATCTTTTAGAATTGTATTCGGAAATTAAGGGAAGCTGCTTTTGTAACGTGTAAACAACACGCAGGTTGCGAATTTTCATCTTTTATAACGTTTCAGCGCAGCCGTCGTATCTATGCTCACAAATAGAAAACACCTTGAAAAGTTGATCAATTCTAATGAACTCTGTCACTGAATGCACAGGAATCAGCTTTGTATTGTGCTCAAATGAATTTAGATTCAGTTCTACGGACTGATCAGGACTAACCTTTTTATATTTTGTTTGAAATTAATTTTTTTAATGAAGTATTACTTAAATAGGCACCGCCCCCTGATCTACAAATTCATAGAGCACAGTAATGTTGTAAAAGATCTCTTCAGCGTGTTCAAAGAAGAGGATCACAGTCTCTCAGGTTCAAAGAGAAGAGTTGGCTGGCTGTGGTCTCGTAATTGAGACTGTCCATTCCATGCAAACGACCCAGGTTCAAATCTGATTGGACTTAGAGTTCAATGGTTATGCATCAAAATAAGAGTTTGACCTCCCTAGTCTTGGACAGAACCATCCAACTGAGTTATGCAGCATCTCAATGTGATCAAAGAATAACTACCAATCTCATATTCCTTCCTTCCCCACAATAAAAACATGAGAGAGAGAAATAGGGGCTCGCCCCTTGCTCTGTTCAACTCTTTGAGCCTGGGCACATTACGATGACGGTCTGTTTGTGATTGCGGGTCTGTTTGTGATTGCAGGTCGGTCTGTGATTGCACGATCTATATTCACACTACATCCATATTACATCAAATTTGTGTGCAGTTCCACTGTTGCAAATTAGAATCCTATCATATGCAGTGAAAAAATAAGAGCCCTAGAAATGTTCTTCGCAAGTTACACCATCTGATATGCCGGCTTAGAGGTTGCTCACACATCACCTAGTGAAAAAAACATTAATTAAATGCGTACATCATTCTATTTACAGAATGAAATGTTTAGGATGACAACTGGTAATGCTTTACTGGCGCAGGGAGTGTGGCGTAGAGGCTAGCGGTTACCCTGTTTTAGGTAAAAGCAAGCATAAAAGGCCACAAAATGTTCGCTAACCAAAAACAACTGCCTTTGGATTTCGTTTCTGAGGAAAACTCATAATTTGAAAGTGCATAAAGGAAGAAAAGAAAGCAATAGAGATCTAGCCCACATCCCACTCACATGATTGACTAGACAAGCACAGTATATAGTGAAAAGGAACTTCTACCTGTTTATTTAACAGATGGTAAATTGCAAACTAGGAGAATTCAGACCTATTTACATGTTGTAGGGACATAGATCTATATTCTGAATCGTACACCTTTTGAATTGATTGAATCGATGAAGTTTAATGGTAAACAAAACTGTCCAGTCTGTAAAGGGTTTAACTCTGAATTTAGGAAATATGATTTTGGATATAACTCTGAATTTGCATAAATTTAATATTCCCACAGATCTTGTAGGATCAAACAATTTTCTATAATTTTCGAAGATCGAATCAACCTCTTTTTTTGTCTAAATATCAGATTGAAATACTTTAAAAAACCACCCCATAGGAATAGCAAGAGTGTGCTTCAGCCTTCTTTTATATCAACCTGAACTTCAAGCAGCTTTATTTATTTTGACAAGAATTCTTTCTCGCAAGATTTTTATTCTCTTCTATTTTCCTAATTGATGGCATTTTTATCTTTCAGAAGGATCTGGTGGGCGGGTATTATGATGCAGGAGACCAAATCAAGTTTGGTTTCCCTGGAGCATTTACCATAACGATGCTGAGCTGGAGTGTGATTGAGTACCAGCAGAAGTATGAAGATATTGGAGAGCTCCACCACATTAGAGAACTTATAAAATGGGGAACAGACTACATGTTTAAGACCTTCAATGCCTCTGCCAAAAGTATAGATTTCATTTATTCACAGGTTAATAACTCTATCGTATACACAAGACCTCATTGCATTGCCAATTGCATTTTGGGTCCCAACTGATATGGGGAGAAACACCCTTGAAAAAGAGGCACCAGGGTCTTCAAGTGTCTTTCTATTTTTCTTCACTGTGTTTTTGTGAATATGTGTAAGAACATCCCACTTTTGTTTGCTTATGTTTCTATAGACACTCGTTAAAACACCCTTCTGGAAAGTATTACTCTGTAACCATGTGATTGCATAGAATATTTATCCCCTCATGGACATAATTAGAATCAGTTCATTTCATCGCCTGCAGCCCTAGAACTGAACATGGTGGTGGTGATTTATTTATGTATAGGTGGGGCGTGCAGTCAATGGATCAAAAACTCCAGATGATCATTATTGTTGGATGAGGCCTGAAGATATGGACTACCCACGCCCTGTAACTCAAACCAACTCTGGCCCCGACTTGGCTGCTGAGATGGCTGCCGCACTGGCTGCAGCATCTATTGTATTCAATGATGATAGGACCTACTCAAAGAAGCTGGTGAAAGGTGCAGATCTTCTGTACAAATTCGCAAGGGATGGAGGCAAGAGAGCAAGATACAGCTCTGGAAATCCTCAAATTGCACAATTTTACAATTCATCTGGGTACTATGATGAGTATGTATGGGGTGCTGCATGGATGTATTTTGCCTCAGGGAATTCCTCTTACCTTCAGTTGGCTACTCTTCCGAAAATGGCCAAACATGCGGGTGCATTTTCAGGTGGGCCATATTATGGTGTGTTCAGTTGGGATAACAAGCTACCAGGTGCCCAGGTAAAGATTGGATTTCAAATTTTCATTTGTCTATATTATTTTAATCAATTAGACATAATGAAAATGGAAGGCTCTGTACAATCTAGGGAAATGCAAAATAAGTTATTTGTGACTCACCTTAATGTATGCATATTGATTGCTTTCAACCTTAAAGCTATCTGAAATCCTATTCCTTAATTTTGGATTGTACCTGAGTCATCACCTTAGTGGACAACCCTCTTACCGCTATACTTCAGAGTTCAGACCCAAGAGACTTGCTGACCATTCATTAACCTTGGTCCCCACAATGAACTATGTGTATTGTTCATGAGAAGATTTCTTCTGAATTCTAGGTGGAAATTTCCACTAGTTGTGGTTTGCTGTCTGTTATAAACACAAGCAAATGCTCCTAATTATTACAAATAGTAATTGTATCAAGTATCCTTCTCAGTGAAACTAACATGCCTTTTTATTTTTTCTTATACTTAAAACATGTTGGCTTCTTCCACTAGGCCAGAGACAGTATAACAATAAAGCATGATCATGTTTCATCCTTGACTTCTCATTTTATAAATAGCATTCACACATGATATTCCATACTTATGTTTTCCACTAGAGGATCTGTGAGCTTACTCTGAGATATTAAATTAGATGCTGTCTTTTGTAAAGATATTCGTAAGGTTCTGTTTCTTAGGGCACCAGATTGAATTATAATTTTCAATTGTGGAAGTGTGCTCTAATTTTTCTTTACACGACTGGAATATGCTTATGATAGGTTTTGCTGACAAGGTTGAGGATTTTCCTAAGCCCGGGCTACCCATATGAGGACATGTTGGCAAGCTATCACAACCAGACCAACATTGTAATGTGCTCTTACTTGCCCATGTTCCGAGTGTTCAACAGAACAAAAGGTAAGCTTCTATTACCTATCTCTTCTTAATTTTTACTCCAAGGATTGTGATGATTATATCTGCTATTCTAAAGCCTTATTTTCTTGCATGCAGGTGGTTTGATCCAATTAAACCATGGAAATCCTCAACCACTTCAGTATGTTGCGAATGCTGCTTTTCTAGCATCTGTATACAGTGATTATCTTAATACAGCAGATATCCCTGGTTTTTATTGTGGTCCAAACTACTTTTCTAGGGAAGTCCTACGTGACTTTGCAAGATATCAGGTAAAGTACTGACATGATTTCTAATATTAGGCAACTCTAGTCTTGTTTGATTTCCTTCACTAGTGAATGAGGGGTTTTAACTTTTAACTAAAATTGCAATTTTCTTTTTCAGATGGACTACATTTTAGGTAAAAATCCTAAAAAAATGAGTTATGTTGTGGGGTATGGGAAGCATTACCCAAAGCATGTGCATCACCGTGCAGCATCTATTCCTAAAAATAACGTGAAGTACTCCTGCACAGGAGGGTATAAATGGCGGGACAGCTCAAAGCCTAATCCACATTTGATCACAGGAGCCATGGTTGCAGGGCCTGATAAGCATGATCATTTCCGTGATGTGCGTAGTAACTACAACCAGACTGAACCCACAATAGCGGGCAATGCTGGCTTGGTTGCAGCCTTGGTTGCTTTATCTGGAGGAGACAACCTGAAAGTTGATAAGAATACCATCTTTTCTGCAGTTCTACCCTCGTTTCCTTCATCTCCCCCACCCCCTTCACCATGGAAACCTTAAATTTCTTCTTCATCTTGCTTGAACAAATATGAAAACTCCCAGCTGATTGGAGGATTAACTCGTTCCTTTCTGTTAAATTTTATTGGAGATGGATTAGTTATTTGTAAAGTGTGTACACTGCTAAGGATGATGTTTCATTAACCTGATATTCCATGTCTAAGTCCAGAATTATGCCCGATGGGAAAGGGATCAAAGATGTTCATCTGTACACACTAAAAATGGCTAATATTGTGGTGACTGTTCCATTCTATCATTGTTTTCAAGGCGGCTAGAGATCAATGGCACACATGTGAAGGTTGAACGTAAATTGCACTCTACAAGTATCTCTAAGTCACTGTTACTTTTAAGTTCCTTTGCAAATAAATGGATTGAATTCAGTGTACGATTGGGAGAAGCGTACCAAACATTTTTAAATAAATTAGACATGAATTTCATAATGCATAATAGTGATATTGTATGGCACAATTTTCATGGATATAAATGTCATAATGTCATTGCTCATGAATATGTGCATGTGATAATCAAATGTAAACAAAATTTAATGTGCTTATTATTCCATAAAAGTAACAAGAGCTCTGAAATGTTGAGCTACCATCATATTTAATATGAAAAGAATGCGCAGATTTAAATTATCAATAAACTAACTCCAAAAAGAAACCTTGTAATGTATGGTGAGGTCCCCATACAGATGCTAAGATAAAGAGGCCTTAAATCTTAAATTATAAGCGTCGAATATAGAAGTACAAAAAAATTCTCTGATAATGCCCTCATATGCCGATTCATGCAATTGGTATAATCAGATTGATAAGACATTTATATTTCTTTTATCTGCAGAATATCTCTATAGAGATTAGTTGTAGACCTTAGTCAAGAATATGTGGTAGTTGTAGACCTTAGTTTAATTGTCATAACTTCGAGTTTTCAACTTCAGAGTAGTTTGTCTTCGCATTCAATATTTTTGTACGACAGCTGCTGGAGGGGCTCAATGAATTTCCAAGACAAGATGAAGGTAGATTTGGTCAACTTAAAGAACCTGCACCATATAAACCTCCAATCCAAGCAGTTGATACTCCAAAGATGATGGAACCATCAATTACTGAATGTAACTTGAGAAAACCCCCCCAGGGCAAAGCTAAGGATATGAAGGGCCCTATGAGCACATCTAGAGAAGCTGCAGAGAAAACTGTTAAGCTTCCAGTCCAAACAGTAGGAACTCCCACTACGGTTATAGAAGTGCCACTTTTTGCAGAATCTAAGAAGAGGCTTGTACCTGTGGAAATTCCATGCCTACTAGAGATTACCGAAGGAAGGCTACTTGATAAAAGAGAAGAACCTGCTCATGTTCCCGTCAGAGAATCAGAAACACCATCCTTGAATTTTCCTAGTCACACCCCTGGACAAATCATAGAGGAAGATTATCCAGTACCTCCAGAACTAGATATCACACTGCCTGCACTTGTATATGATGCTTCAATAATAAATGATTCAGCACAGTCTCCATCAGATGTTTCTGAAGTCCAAAAAGAAGCTGAGAAAGAAATTTATGACACAAATACTAAGACAGGAAATAAGCCATACAAACCTATTGTTGGGGTTGGAGATGAGCTGCTGGAAGCATCACAACAACATGAAAGGAAGATAGCTTTAGAACAAGAAGCTACTTCAAGCAATACAATCAAAAATAGATGTGCAGACAAGGAATCAGGACAAAAAGAATCAACATATCTGAAATCATTCCAGAACCTCCTACATCAGATAATCCAGAAGAATGTTGCCCAAACATTCACCAGGTCCAGGAAGAAATTGTAGAGGCAAGTAAAATGAAGGAAGAGCCTAAACCCACTCCCCCTCAAACTCCAAAGCAGCTGCACAAAAAACTATTGAGATCAAAGATATGCCAGTCAAACCAGCAGGTGAACAAAAGACAATTTATTCACCTGAAATCATTGCAGAAGCTCCCACAACTGATATTCTACAAGTATGTCAAGCAAAAAGCCCTGAAGTTCAAGAGGAACTGTCAATTAGTGAATGTTCCTTGAGACAAAGTCCCCAAGATGAAGCTCAAGTTCCATACAATGCTGAGGATATGAAGGAGCCTATGCAATGGTGCAGGTGCATCCTAGCAGAGCATGCCTCAAGAAGGCAACTTCAAGTTTTGATTTCAAAAATGTTGATCTAATGTTGTAACAAGGTCTAAATGACCATAATAGGCTTGTTTTAGGTCATTCATAGCTTTTTTGGAGTCATTGGGCATTAAATGTAAAAATTGCAAAAACTTACCTAATTGTTGTTAAAGGAATATTGCAAAATTGCAAAAAATGACAAATAGAGGAAGATCAAGGGTCAGGTAGTTGTAGAGTCAGTTTTTGGCGTTGGATTTACTTTATAAAGGCACTTCGAAGCAACACTTCGAGGAAGGTTGGGAGTTGATATATGTAGAAGATTATTAATGAAAAATTCTGTTATTCTGGTAATTTACTGTATTTTCAGTG
>VDFB02166731.1:0-11396 GCA_007258455.2 Sequoia sempervirens | reverse complement strand
GTATACCAAGAGTGGGGAATGAGAATGTTCATGCATGATAACCAAGCCATCATGAATCAATATAAGAACAATCTCCTCTATCATTCCATCATGAACTCATGTCCATATCCAAGTGAAATCCCTCAGTCCTCCTACTAAAACCTCCAAAGAGTAACCATCTCAAGCAAGTGTCTCTAATCACAAGAGAAATACAACCATCACCTACATCTCTAATATCCACAAGAACTTATAACCAATCAATACATGCCAAACTCCAAATGCAACATAGCACCATCATGAAGTAATCAAGAAAATGATCAATGTACTCAATACAAAGAGAATCACACACGATCAATGTCAAAGCTCCAACCACAAAATTAGGAACCTATCATGACAACATGATCTAACCATCTCCTCCTAGGAGATCACATGCACCATAACATACATCCTAGTCTCAAGAGAACATGTAATATGTCAAACTCTAAACTAGTATCAAGAGTAAACCATGACATAATAGGAAACACTCTAAACCAAGAATACATATCTTTAATCACATGAAGATAATCATACCCAATGATGCATCCACATCATTTCCAATAACTCCCACTAAACCATGATATGAGCTACACATGGAATTAATGACAATCATCTCCTCCATGAAGATCATCCAGGTCTACACACACTCAACTACAATTTTAGTAACATACAAGTAAACCAAGATCTCCAAGCCAAGAAGATAGATAGAACTACAAAAAAAAATCACAAACCAATCTAACATCACCAAATCATCACTATCAAAAGCTCCCATTGAAAGTGTATAACCAATAAATTTACCAATCTATCTTGACATCATGATCAAACCACATGCTAAAAGTCCCATGAACTGACTAATCAAGTACTCAAATCATCTATCCTCTCATTCTTGAAACAACATACCAATGCACAAATGACCACAAACAAGGCCAACTAATGAAATATGCAACAACAATGAATCAAACCTAGTGGATATAAACAGTCCACATCCGAGTCATCCCACTGCATTTGAATGGGTGATCAATCCATACAACTACATAACTCGTAGATCCAACCATTGAAACATACAAAATCATCATCACATTAGTAACTCAAACACCAAACACCATAGATTTGATTTTCCAACCATGTCAACAAATGAGTAATCATAGTCAAGGAACCAAATAAGTATCAAGAAGATAAGTACAATCTCCTAACATCAAACCATATCACCACCAAAAACCACATACATGATCATGTCATGCCAATGTATCAAATGTACCTGCATATCCATGACACCATAACCATAACCACCATTGTACCTACACTCAACTATCACCCATACAAGACTCCAACTCTTAAACCATGTATAACCATGTCCTCAAAACTGAAGACAACCTATGTACCTATCACCATCAAAGTCCCAACTCTGAAAATCACCTGTAAACTTGTACTTGGAAGCACCAATCTGATAATCAACTATAGAATCATAAATAAAATATACAAAAATGTACTCCCTTAAGGTTTCACCTCTTGACTCGTCTGAATGCTCACATAATCACACCTTGAATCTTAGGAACCTACAAGTGATCAAACAAGTACCATACATTCCTTGCACCACAAACTGATAATATGACTGAACCACTATGTAGTACACTGCAAATTCTCTCCAACGCCTCTTCAAAATTGAAAATTTGATTTCGTATGCAAAAGTTGTGACCAAAATCGTGCAAACAAGCACATCTAACTTCCAGGCTCCAAAAACATGTCAAAATGGCAAAATCAGGGAACCAAACTTGTACCACTGTGTAGTTCTCAGAACCATATTTCCAACGACTACAAGAAGTCAAATATCTGACATATTGGGAAAAATTTATGCAAAACTGAAAAAAACTGTTATAAATTGTCCTCTCGGTGGCTACTGGATGGTGGCCCGGTGGCGCCCATGAGGCGCTCAGGTGGTGAAATTCAAATCTTTACATGCATTTCAATTTAATTTTTCAAAATAAAAAATTTTTGGCCTCCCCTTAAGTTTGGACCCGAAACAATAAAATATGGCTCAGTATATTTTGAAGTTCGAGTTTCATTTTTTTTCATCCAACAAAATTTATCAAAATATTAAAATTGTTTAAATTAAAAAAAAAACTGCGAACGAAAATTTATTTTTAAACCCATAGCCCATGGAGGCTAGTCCCCCATGGGACTTGGGCTCGGGTTGAGCCTTGTAGTCCCAGTGGAGATTTCCAATGATGGTACTGTCACTGATAGTACTCGTTGGCAGCAAGTTGCCAGCATATGGAGCTAGCATGGGGTTTGTAGATGCTCAGCCCCTCCCTTTTTTTATATATTTTATATTTTATATTTATTTTTACATTCTTGTTAACATAGATTCTTTAACCTTTTAAAGTTTTTCTTTGTAGGTATTTAAATAATAATTTTTTCAACAAACCCTCAACGATGATTTTTTTTCTGCAAATATTTTAATGATGGGATTTTTATTTTTTTTAATAATATTTTTCTCTACACATGGTCAAATTGGCCTTTTTACTAAAATTTTTTTGTCTTTTTTTCAAATTTTCCAAAATAGGTCAAATTTTATGTCAATCTTTGTCTCTTTGCCAACCTAAATTCAACCATGAAATCCATTTTGTCTCAAGAGATCATTTATGAAATTTACCCTACAAAACCCTCATATGCAAACTCAAACCAAGAAACCCTTTTGCACCCAAATTCGGAAAACTTCAGATTTGCAATAAATCCAACAAATCTTGACAACCCAAAAGCCCAATTCTGCATACAAACACCTGCAACATGTGTTCCATATCTTGTAATGGCTCAAACCCTACATGCATTTCCATGGCTTCAACTTTGCAAAAAATCTCAAACTAGGGTTATAATAAAAATTCTTCAACCATGAAAGCTCTGATACCACTTGTTAGGAAATATTGCATTTAACCCATGATCTTAATCCATTTCCTACATAACCCATGAGAGATAAACATGCATACACATTTCCAAAATGCATAGATCAAATAGACAAGCCACAAGATAACACAAGATATACCTTGGTAAAACCCTCAAGACAAAAAAACCTAGCCTCCAAAAGCATTCATACTCCATCATATTATTCAGCAATAAAGCAATACAATAGTTACAATGAATACCTCTGAAGCATCAATCCCTCCAATGCATTCCCATGTGTCCAAGCATGAATCCACACATCCCATGCCATGCTTCACAAATTCACTCCATAAGAAGACTCAATAATGATAGTTGACCCACTCAGCCAACCTAAACCACTACACATGTGTGATTTTATAGACACAAGCTCACACAAAATACAACTAGTGGTAAGGTGAAACCATGTACCACAAAACCATCTGAATACAAAACCACTAACCCCTTATTTAATATTGGGTATTGAGACATCACATATTTAATATTTCCCCAATATTAAATTATTATCACATGTCTCCCACACAAATAATAATAATACAATGTTACAATACAATATTAAGTGGTGCCCCAAATAATTATCTAGTGTGATTAAAAACACCACCAAGGTGTATCACAACTAAATAATTATTTAATTACAATATTATGATTTACATCATTTTATGCAATGGTGTACAACACTATATCCTAGTAGAGGTCATTTCCATTATGTCATTAGAGCACTAAACTCCTGGTCAATAGGGTGTAGTTTTATGTGACAATAGGTACCATACAGAAATGGGTATTGAGACTCTTTTATCTTTTGAAGATTCTCCATCAACTATTGTCGCAGGATCTCACATAGATCTATGTCCAAACCTTCTTTCACCATTTGGTGAGTAGTATGAATAGCTATTGTTGACACCAATTTATCCCTATTAATGTAGTATACCATGTAGCCAATCATCGTGGATGCATTATTAACGATTAGATCATCCATATCCTTTAATGTGAGGGAACACTTGTCAAATTTTGCTCTGGTGAGCTTCATCACCATCTCATTTTTCACGACCTTCATTTCTTGAACAAGTCCTTCAAAAAATAAACCTGTAACTACCATGATATCTTTCTTGTTGATTAAATGCGGCATATCCAACCACATAAATTTATCATGAATTCTACTCAATGTGTACTTAACCCAAACATTCTCATAATAGAAGTTCAAAAAATTGTTCTATACATCCAAATTTTTCTCTGTCAAACTTTCAAATTCTGGTTTCAAATCAAAAACATCTTTGGTGAGCTCATTAACCCAAAATCCTCCCATATTTGAGTGATTATACTCTTCCACTTTCACATGAATGCAAATTATTGCATCCTTAGTATGTATTATGCCATACAAAACTTTCAAAAATGTTCCATTCAAATACTTTTCCATGGATTTAAAAGGATGTTTCTTGAAATCTTGGATGTTCCAAGACATCAATTACTTAAGGAGTATAAATTATGAACCACTTCTTAAACTATGGTTTTAGAAATAAAATATAAATACCTCGATTTCTTCTATCAATAGGTTTTTGTACAACTTCAAATCTCTTCAAATCACCTCTTCTCTACTCTTCACTTGTAATTCCCCATCTTAATAACCTAAGAATGTTGCAAAAGTTATAAAGGTGTAATAATTTTTTTTTAAAGTTTAATTATTAAGTTAATTAGTTGCATACATTCATTAGGCTAAGTGACGTTACACTACTTTGAGTTTCCATAAGTGACTTAAGTATTTCGCATTGCACATTTTAATAACATTAACATAAACATCAAAGATAAACATTGAAATTTCCATTCAAGATAACATAATAAAGTACAAACATGTTTCCATACATTGCATTTGATAGAATATACAATACTCATCCATCTAATGAGGTAGTTCAAATAATAGTTACATTTTACAAATGATCACCTCATAACATTTGAGGGATGTATTTACAATACAAATTTACAAAATTACAATGAAGAAGTATTCGAAGGTTCCATATGCGAGCTCTCCATCCACGAAGCTCTCAATGCAATGATCACAATCTGGGGGCCCAACGGAGTAAGGTGCACGTTCCACCCAACCATGTGGTACCCGTAGGTCCACCCCCCATGCTAGGAGATAGTAATAAGGTTACCTAGACCTAATCCACTAACCCTAGACACTAGTACAAAATAGACTATTGGTTACATTGCTTCCAGATTTAGACACTTGATTGTAATACAAACACAAGGCTTACAGTTATTCTAGGTGGAGTGTCATCACAACAATGCAAAGGTTACCCTGGTGTTTCTTCCTAGGTTCTGGCCTCTAATCCTTGGGTTACCCTAATAACCTCTTACGAAACCCGGCCCCTATTGCATACTATAGTGGAATTGAATGTCTTTTAAAGGAACAAGACACCGATTTGCCATTCCAGGCCTTCTCATCTTATACTCATGACTGAAGTAGCTCAAGAGTCATAAGAGAGGCAAAATATCTTATTAAGAATTTTAATCTAACTAATGTGTACTTTAATTTTCACTAAATTACTAACTATTTGTAAGTTACCCTGACACCTCTTTGTGTGTCGGCCCTTACAAATAGCCACTCCCCTAAACATAACATGGGAATCTATGTTTTCTGACTAAGGTTTATAAGGTGTACATACAACCAAAATCCATATAAAAGACCAATCACGATCAAATGAACAACAATCAATGTTCGTAACACAGGTGTCAAACCACCAAGCAAAGTCATGTACACATCCTTAGTTAACATAAGAATTTAACTAAACAATCACAATCCCCATTTAACAATAGGTCTAGAAGACTTAAATAATCACAACATTCCCGATTTGCCCAACAGAAAACACAATTAAAACAAATCAAAGGAAATAATGTCTATTATTTGGATTTACTAAATCCACTTGCATCAATTTATCAATCACATGAATATAAATCAACAATATAAAAGATCTATTTTTAAAATAAATAAAAGTAATTGTTTCATTTAACTTTCTCCTCTAATTTTCACAATTTATATAAAAATCATTTTCTATACTTCCACAATTTTGAATTTCTCATGCAATTTTAAAATAACAAAATTTATATTTTCTAATTTAATACAATTCATAAATTATACAAATATCTATATTCAAACATAAACACATGTTTTAAATATAAATATTAATGTAAAAATACCATATTTAATTCCAACAAATATATATATATATATATATTCATTAAATTAAAATCTGAATTGTAAATTTTTTACTCATTTAAATTTTACTTTTAAAATATTAATAAAATCCGTATGAAATTAAAATAAAAAAGTTTCAAAGTTTTTTTTAAACAAAATCGCAGCCTGTACTTGGCCGCGATAAGGGTTTCGGCAAGCATCGGCCACAGCCGAGCCGGACTGTACATGGCGGAGGCAGTGGGAGTTACTCCCACCGTCGCCTCCCTTAGGGGCGGCAGCTGTGGGAGCGGCCGCAGCCACCTCCCACCATCACCTCCCTTAGGGGCAGCGACTGTGGGGAAAAATCCCCACGGCCCCTCAATAATAACACTTATATTTCATATACAATCTGCATAAATTAAAACGAAATTTCCTTTGTATAAAGAATTTAAAACCCTACAAATTTTTAACAGTAATAATCCTCATTTAAAATAAAATATACCAAAACTTCAAACTATTAATTTCGTCCGTACGACGGTGATTTTTTTTTAAAAAAATGTACAGTTAAATCACATTTACTTTATTAAATTAAATCACAGTAGGGAAATTAAATAATCTTCTACAGGATTTCCAATTGAAATCACGCACAATCATTTTTTTTTCATATCCCAAATTATTCCTTGAAGAATCATTTCCCTTTTTCAAATTTAAAATACTTTCAACAAAGAAATATTTTTTTCAAAAATAGAAGCTTTTCTAAAGCCATCTAGAAATCACACAGCAAACATCTACAGAAGCTTTTCTTTCCAATTTATACAAAAAAAATGAATTTTACAAGAGGATTACCTGATTTCCTTTGCTAACTGGTGAAGAGAAATTTTTTTTATTGCCTCTGTTGCCTGAAGCTTCTATCTCTTCCCGTACAGCAAATCCCAAAGTCTTCCTCAAAAGAAAATCTTCCAAATCCCAAATAGCTTAACCAACCACCAAGATCCTTTAGAGGATCTTACACAAAGAATATATCCAGAGAGATAACAACTTCTATGAAAAATTATTTTTTAACACAGCAAGTAAATTTTTTCAAAAACTCTGATAATTTCCTGTGAGGAAATTGAACAACCTCTGTATTTTTCCTGAGATCCAAAATATCCTCCGTAACAAATTTTCAACAATCGTAAGCAATTATTACACTCACACACATGTCGAAAAGTGGTTGTGAAAAATATCTTCTCCACTTCTCGGTAGATTTCCAATTTTAATTTGCATGCAATAATTTATTTGATTTACATTTTTAAAACTAAATTTTAATTCACATGCATTTATATTTTTTTTTATTTAAAATACAATATAATTTACACACTTAATAATTTAATTTAATTAATTAATTAATTAAATTAAAATAGTTTAATCTTTTTAAGATCAACTATTTAACCAAATAAGCTAATTAATGAATTAAATTATCAAGCAAGTAAATTTCTTCCACATTTAAACATTAATTTAAATACCAATAATTAAAGCACAATAAACTAACATTAAAATTAACCAATATTTAACTTTCAACAATTTATTCAAACAGAAAATGACGATACAACCTATGACTCTAAACTGAAACAGACAAAGTACTAAGACCAGGGTTATAGACTAGGCTAGGGTGAACCAAACTACTATTTCTTGATCAACGTATCCGTTGAGTCTTGACACGCTCAAACCTGAGTACCCAGGTGGAGTCAGTGTCATGTACCTACAATTCCTGCAACCAAGCAAATAACATGCATACATATATATATATATATAAATCATTAAACAGACACACTGTGCGGAGAAAATCACAGATATCACAGGGCACTTGCAACCGAGTGATGCGATTCTGTTCTCCACACCAATACACTTCACAGTAAACTAACGAAATAAATAGTTGTTAGACCATCATAACATATGCATAGCAATAATCAACTAAAAGTAAAACATCTAAACTATATCCAATCATTTCTAAAATCAATAATCATCAAACAAGTATCATCATGTCACAGAATAAATCCACTATCGCTCAAAACCAGTGATCAAAATATCCAACTAAGCATCATAGGTCTAACAATATGAAAACACAACAGCAGAAAGCATAAGCATAAACGGAGGGGTACTACATCACTCTTCAAATACTTTATTGAAAATAAAATTTTCATATGAAAAATCACATATAAAACCTTTTTTCAAAGACCTAAAGTGCATTGATTGAATTGGTTAATGTTAGGTCTAAAAGATGACAAACCCTAATTGTGTTAACACAATCACCTCGAATCACTCTGAAAATCTCCACATTAAGATATTTTTCACCATTTTTTTCTCTAATGGTTTGAGTATGTCGAACTACATCTTTACCTATGTGTTGAAGGCATCAACACCACATATTTGGTAGGGGCTTAATGATTTTCTATTAAAACTCCCCTTGATCCAAATCTCTTCAACTAGTTCTAGGAGGAAACATGTGCACCAGGGGCTAGAAAGACTCATTCTTTACTTCATTCTCTTCTTTCTTCTTCTAGATCTTGTCCATTTCCTTCTCCATCTTTTCCAGATCCACATTCTTTGTTGGATCAACCTTCTTTTGTGAAACAAAGGTTTTCACATTCTTGCTTTTGCAAAACCTTGCTATGTGTCATGGTTTATTGCATTTGTGGCATGTGACACCTTTTTGAACATGCTACTTACTTCCACCCATTCTAAATCTACACCTATTAGCCTTATGCCTAAATCCATTACACACATAACATTAGCCATTGAAAGATTAAAACATCATACCATTATTGTATTCATTCATCATCTAATTTCTGCTTTCACTAGATCTATGACCAAATCTATTACATGTATAGCACTAACAAGGAAATGATTGAATATTTTGATTCATTTTTCTTCTACATTCTATAGCCTTGTTTCCAAACTTATTGCAGGAATAACAATAACCATTAAAATATGGGTAACTTTTTTGCATTTGGTTATCTAATAGGCGGTCTCTTGAATTTTTTCTTCTAGTTTTAGGCCTTTTTGTCATTGTTCTTCTTATCATTCTTCTTTTTAGCATTATTTAGAGTTTTGTCTACCTTTTAAATTTCACCTTTCTCAAACCCTAATCCTTTTTTATCTTTAGAATCCTTCTAATTTAAAATAATCTTATCAAGCATTGTAGAGATCTTTTTGAATTTTTCTTCTTGAATCTTTGCTTTCTCTAGATCTGATCTTAGAGTTACAATCTCTTGTTCAAGCTTTGAACATTCTTTAGATTTATCTTTCAGTTTGGCCTTCAAGCAATTTTCAACTCTTTTACCTTCTTCAACTTTCACTTTTAGACTTGTGATAGTCTCATTATATTGCTTGAGTTTCTCATTTGTTTCTTTAATGCTTTCTCTAGCTTTCTTGAGTTTCTCTATCAACTTCTTAATACATTCATCTACATCACTAAGATCCTTTTTTAGATCTTTATTCTTAGCTTCTTCTTTATTCAAATCATCAAGAGCTGACTTGAGTTCACCTTCCATGTCAAATTCACAATCTTCTTCAATAAATCCTTCAAGAATGATCTCTTCTAGAGGAATAGGGTACTTCCTTGTAGCCATGTGTTTAGCTCCAAGATCTACCTTAGCGATCAAGCCAATTAAAGGAACCAAGCTTTGATACCAATTTTTGAACACCCAAAATATTGAGAGGGGGGTGAATTAGTATTCTTAATAACTTAAATATCCATTCATCACATCACATTAATCTTGTAGTAATGGAGAGGAACTAATCTAGGGGGATACTCGATGTCAAAAATTGAAGTGTCTCATATGCTCCAAAATTCAACGTCATCATGAAGAGCTCAAAAATATGAATCCAACGCAACTTGAACGGGATCAAAAGTGTTGAAGTTGTGAAATCCAACCTTACAGACCCTGAAGATCACTTGCATGCAAATAACATGTCACAAAATGAAGACATTCCAAACAAAAAAGCAAGAGTGCTCTGAAAGCTGAAAATGTATTAATCAAAGAGAGATAGATAAAATACAATGATCAATCCTTATAAAAGGAGATTGTGCAACCCTAAAGAAACCCTAATAGGTAGACATTTAATAATTAATATAATTATTAAATGTCATAATATGCAAACTAAAGTGAAATCTTAAGAGAGGAATAAAGGTAACTTAATTAACATAATTAAGTTAAAACCTTTACTCTAGCACCCCCTTAAGATGAGCAAGAGTGTAGCTACAAACATGTGCAAGAAAGAAAAGGTAACTACAATGCATGAAAGTAAAATAAGGGTCTCGGCAACTAGGCCTGATTAGGTACCCGAATACAACCAAATCTCTATAAAGTGGAGTAAAGGAGAAAACCTAGTGGGAAAAACTCCTCTCCAAAAAGAGATGGAAAATACAAGAGTGAAAGAAGAAGAGAGATAGGAGGACTCAACATGACCCCCCAAGAATTATTTCTATCACACATGTACAAAATATGATCCCCCCACAGGAGAGTGAGAAAGAGACTAGAAGGCCCCCCCACAATGAACAAACTCCTGTCGCAATGGTGGATGCCTAATGTAGAATCCAAAAGATCTTGAAGCGGCAAATAATATTCCTCCCCTTGGGAAGAAATAAATCCAAAGGATGATATCAAAGAAACCTTGTGAAGAGTGATGAACCAATATGTCTCAAGATGTGTGCCATGATAGGATGCTAAAGAATCTCTCTGTCTGAACTGAAACAAATGATGCCAAATCCAAACTGATGTGAAGACTCCTGAAATGCAACCTCTGAATGCATGGATAATGGTGGGCATACAGTGATGACCTGACTGTCAAGGTAGAGGAGATGAATGTCCTCAAAGTAATCCTCTAGATCTACAATATAGGACTCTACAAACAAGGATGATATGCCTGCAAGATATGAATCCCAAGTAGCTATGTCTAAAAGATGTATGATGTCCTGCTACTCTGAATCAATAGGGGCCAAAGATGAGGTGATGTCAAACTGATCAGGAACAACAAGAGATGTTGATGTAGTCTCAATCTCAAGAGTGGGAACATGAATACAAGTCTCTAAACCATCGTCACATGCAAGACTTGTGAGATACTCAAGCTCCTATAGAGTATGGTTATCATAGGGTATGAAATCTATATCTACAAGAGGGATGAGACAATCTACAACGGGATCCTCTGGGAATGGAGAGATATTAGAATCTCCAAAAATCTCCCAAAGACGGTGCCAAAGCGTGTGAGGACAACGAATGTCAGATAAAGGAGACAA
>VDFB02166730.1:0-14035 GCA_007258455.2 Sequoia sempervirens | reverse complement strand
GATTAAAGTATATAATCATTTGAAAATAATTGGGGATAAAAATATTTAATCTAATAATTGTTAACATAAATGAACTTCAATTATATAGCCTTGAGAACATCAAAAAATTATAGATTGGAAAGAAAAATAAATATGTCATATTACTTGAATCAAATCTAATAAAGTTTGACTTTATTGCATACTTGTTATAAATATCTCACATAAACCAATGAAACTCAATGTGTCTCCAAATTACATAAGAATAGCGAACCTAAATGTGAAAAAGAAAAAGAAATTCAAAATCCATCTTTTTGTAATGAGTTTGCTAAAATTTAAAAACATTCAAGAACCCCAAAATGGTTTGAAATTGATGAGCATAATAGAAATTTTTGAAGGCAAGAGGCCATCACAAACCATTCAGTTGTGGGCTTCAAAAATTTTCAATGAATGGTTTTCCAATAAGATGTATTAACCAAAATATTCCAAATTTTTATACAATTACTAAAGATGTACAAAATGAGACCTTTACTAAATAAATTTCAAAATGCATCATTAAATTTATATTAACATCATCCACACTCTAATTAAAAACATTAAAAACAACACGGAACACAAAGAGATAAAATTAAAAAGTTCCAACTAATGATGTTATAATAATCCTCCCCAAGTTGATCCTCTCATCCCAATCATCATACTTAATGTTTTGGTACTTGAATGTGTTAGTACTTGAATCATGTTCTTTGGTAATTTTCTAATGTTATGTTTTAAGAGGAAGCTACTTTCCATTTCTATTAACATAACGGGATTATTCTTGTTTTTGTAACTTGGTATTTCTATTTGTAGATTTTCAACTTTTTATTATGTAAATCATTCTTTGATACCCAAGTAGTTTAAAGGTTTTCTTGGATCTTATTTAGTTTTTAGATTTAAGTGCTTTCTCATTGTCTAATTTCTTAATCAAATCTAAAACATTGTTCGATCCTTATTTCCTTCTAATACCAAAATCATCCTCTTTTCCTAAATATAAGAAGTCATAGTTCAATCCCACCATGGTTGTGAATCAAGCTAAAATTGGTATGATTGGGAATATGCATGATACTAAATTTATCATAATGGAGAAGAATCATTTGACCATGAGGCCCTTGTTGAGAAAATGGGAATCAAGATATAGCTTTGATGCACACAACCCTTCTTTTGATCTTGTAATTTATTAGTAATATTAACCTGCATGTCGATTGATCTCTTCATATACTATGTTGATTAATAAGCCATGTGGAAAGAAAATTTTGAAGTTAAATAGGTAAAAGATACAGCTCAATCCCTTTGATGATGTGCCAGCCTTCCATCCCGCTTCTTCATGTATTCCTCCTGCTGTTTTACTCCCATCTATCTTATGCAATTTATTTCTCCTTCCACCAAATCTCCCAAAATTAATCCTCTCCTTTTTCCTAGATCTCATCTCATGCTTACTTATTATGATGCACATAGTTCTCTTGTCTCCACATTAGCTCTCATTAGTTTTGTTTACACTTCCCATGTTTCCCCACTGTGATATTCTATAAAGTCTTTGTCACTCCACACTCATTTATTATGTCACGATAAATTTATACACTAGCCCTTCCATTTCTCATTCAGCAGCCTCTGGCCCATGTCCTTAATCCTAGTGTTTCCTATCTACCCTGACATTAATGTTTTAAAGGTTTGTTGATGAAAAGCGTATCGTTGATTCTTACTCTAATGGAAACAAAAAGATATGTGCAATCAAACACAATTCAATTTCGTATTGAAAACTTTACATATCTAGATTTTGCTGATTCTTGTTCCTAGATTTGAGATGCACAATGTTAAAGGCTTAAGATCCCATGACACATTCAAGGTTCTTTAGTGCTACATATTTGGATTTTGTGTATGATGATAAGTTATTGGCTAAGTTCTTCCCATGAAATTTAATAGTATTGTCTTCCATTTGGGTCTATTTTTTAATATTGAAATTGGCCAATGTAAATATTGGGAATGTTAGATTGAAGTTTATTATTTTAGATTTTTTGACTATAAACAAGGATCGACAAAGTATATACATTCTTAACATTTGCATGTGCAAGTGAGATGAATGTAAAGAACTAAAGTTGTTAGAGGCTACCACACTTAATTATGGATCTCTCAATGCTTCATCTACATCATCATCCTACCCCTTGTAAATTTGAAAAGAAAATTATTTCAAAAGGGGATAGTAAAAAATAATGGAAATGACCATTGTACAAACCATACATTATAAATGTTTCTAATATAATTATGACTCTAAAGCCTCCAACTTTTTCCTTTGTAAAATGTGCTTCAAAATTTACTTAGTGCTTGCATGATTACACTTCCTCCTATTAGGCCATTAGATAAATCTAAAGTTATTCCCAAAAGATATAATGAGAAAGAATTTTGTTATTAAATTGTAGAGTTAATAGTAATTATACTCAACATTTTATGGGATTAAGGAATAATTGATTAAGGATTTAATTAAAAAAAAAAAATAGGGTTGAGGGGCACATTGGGGTCAATCCTTCAATTGTTCCTCCTAATGAAAATTTAAATATTTACACTAAATAAATCTACAAAATGGTTTCTTTATAGAAGTCATGAGACGAGCATATATATGTTGACGTTTGAAATCATTGATTCACCCATGTATGTGAGTGGGTCAATGATCGAAGCTTGGTATTAATAAAAATTATATACAATTTATTCTTCTGTATAGAGTGATTGACTTTTATAGAAATCTCTATAATCAACTACAGTATTCAAACTAGGACCTCCCATTTGGTGTTAGGATGCTCATCATTGAGCTAATGGCTCATTGGTGATTTGAGTCCCATGGCTTAGGTGTGTATCATTTCTCCAACACACTCCCTTGAGCCACAACATAGGTGTCAAATGCACCTAGCTTGGCTCTAATACCATGTTGAAATTTCCATGAACTAGTTAGGATGCAAATATCCACCACTAAGCTACCCACCCACGTTATGACAAGTCAATTTACAGTTTAGGTATGTTAATTTTTTCGACACCTTTTTCACATTGTGAGATATTACCAAATAATTATAATGGTCCTTTGGTTTTGTGTGGATCATGAACCATGTAAGGGTGTGTTTATTGATCTTACTCACCAATAAAATGTATGCATTGAATAATTTTTGTTTTATCATCATTTTATAAACAAGCATATGCATATTTGAGGGTTTATTTAAAATTGACCAATGATATGTTGATTGAAACTATAGGATACATTATTTTACCTTAATTTTTTGGTCTAAAAGATGAGGGAAGTTCTTATACTATGTCATATTATTTGTTCTTTAGATGTATCTCATATTTTACTTGGGTATCCATGGATAAAACAATATCAAGCAACATCATCTATGTCATGCCATCAAGGTATCAAATATGTTTGAACACTAGTAAAGAGGTTACAATTGCAAGAGATCTGTATATGCCTTTATTTTAGATTAAGTCATTTAACCTTAAATAATTTTAAGAACATACCTAAGGATCCTCTATATAAGTGCAATGATTCTTTGCCTAATTTGTAAAAATTTCATAAGGAATAACAATGGTGGGAAAATCAAGACAAGATGCAACAATTTAGAATTCCTAAAGGGTTTACAATTATTAGAGCCAAAGCAGGTTATATGTAGGTTTTGACAAGAATTGGTCATGAAGGTAGCCACCCAAGATCTAGAGGCTAATAGAAAGCACAAAAGATGAGAGAGAGGCACACAAGACAAGAATAAACTATATTCAATGTCAATATGATATGCAATACAATGCCCACACCCATACAACATAGAGACCCCTGGAGAAGCCATGTGAACATATGAGGGCATAAGATTTCATGACACAAGTGTCGAATCTTAAGGACACATGACAAACAATGAAGATATCACCCATCTGTATGGAAAAAGAGCGTGATAATCACCACAAAAGGTGGAGAGATAATCACATGATGTGTCCACAAAAGGGGGAAGTGATAAAGTAATAACATGATAAGTCCACCAAAAGTGGAAATTCTCCAACTACCTCCTATGTGGTCCCTAACTGAACTTAACTAAGGTGTAATTATGACCTAGGACAAGGTATACAAAATATTTAATTACACCAACATATATTATAAAATGATTCACTAATCTATAAGGCCAAAAGAACCATAAGCATTGCAAACTTTAGTTTAAAAGCATAAGGGATTGGATATTTTCATTCCTAAACATGGTTTTCATAAAAAAAATTACTCATGTAGCAAGCACACTATAGAATTGACAAAGAGGGTTAGGTTTTTTAGCTTCATTTGTTATATGGAGATATTTTATTGTAATGTACATAATCAATGATATGATTCTTGATTTTTTATAAGATTTAATATTATGACACCTTAACAAACCAAGCTATGACTTTCATGGTTCACTCCATATGTATGAAATTTACATTTTCATCTACAAGTTTGACCCTAAATTTTTAGTTTTAAAATTATTTTGTGACCTTGACCCCTACACTTCTAGTCTTTAGGAATTTATTTATCTCCATTTTTTAGACTATGTTGAGAGCCATTATAATATTTCTTTGCACTAACTTTGGGAGGAAACTCATTTTCCTTTACTCAAACCCTTGGATTCATTTAAAAAATTGAACAAGTTAAAAAATTGAACAAGTTAATGAACAAGTTAAACTAAATTGGTGTAGTTTTGAATTATAGACTTCTCACCCTAACAGATAGTTGATAGTTTTGATAGGGAAGCAAAATACGATATTGAAAATGCTTGAAAAACTTTCAAACAAATGCAATTTGAATTCATTTTAACCTGTCAATAGTGCTTGATATCCAAATTGGAATGATGAATTTTGAACAGACGAACTCAAATTTGCTTTGGCCGGAAAGAAACACCTTCGTTTGGTCGCTGTCACGCTCTCGAGTCACCACATGCACCAGGGATAGTAGGGACAGTGACTGGTAAAACAAATAGTAAAAGTGACAGGGAAAAATGAATGAATTTTTTCTTTTTTGTCATGTTAGGGGGTTCGGTCAAACCCATGTTCGACCAAACCTATTTAAATATTGTTTTTTTTAGGGTTTCTTTGGTTCGGTCGAAGCATGGGTTCGGCCAAACACTATGGTTCGACCGAACCATCTCTTTGGTTCGGTCGAACCACAGTGTTCGGCCGAACCCATGAAATATGGTGAACAAGAAAAATGCAAAATTTCCTTCCTCTAATAAAGTGTAAACCACTATTCTAAAGCCACCCAAGACATGCACACGAGGAATAAATTAGATTGAATATCAATTCTTATATATCAAAATGTAGAATCATTGTGTTTTCGCATATACAAATTTGGCATATATTCCTACTCAGAACAAGTTTTGCAACAAGTTTTACAAATTGTGGCATATATGCCATCTCAAGATCTATCAAACCCTAAATACATAACAATCTATATCAAATCCTAATCATGTGTTGGATCATCAGAATCAATCCTCCTCGAAGAACTTAGTGGTTCTAAATTTTTCTGCACAATATCAATTCAAACCACAAATTAGATTAATTATGTGAATGGTTGACAACATAGACTAGTAAATAGAAACTTATATATTATAATTTATAAATTATAAATTTATCATCAAAATCACTATATTGAACTATATTATATAAAAAATACAATTCTTGTTTACCTCAAGTCTTACTCTCTTTTTTATAAGATGTTTTGCATATGATTGTCCCTTAGGATGATTAGGAGTCCTTGTATAAAGAAATGGTCCTACATTCATCACATTGCTGAATTGAGCAGTGGACTATAGTAGGTAAAATAAAAATGATACAAATTAACATATAATTGTTGACAAATAATCATGTTTACTAAACATATATCTACTCCTATATAAATGTAAATATCTGCAATATAAAATAAACAAATACCTGTTGTGATGCTTCTACACTAGATGGGCTCATGATGGATGAAGTAGCTAAGATGGTTTCCTATATAAAAAATGACAAGAATGTAACCCAATTTAAATGTACATGCACATATACTCATAATATCAAGAATATAAAAAAAACATATACCTATTATGCAACTTCTTCTAATGGCTCAACCTCAGTCAACATGGCTATAAAAGTACCAAGTTGCTATATAAAAAGAGAAGATTACATTAGACTATCAATCTATGTACATGTATTTAAACATAATAGATTTCAAAAATAAACATCTAAATAGCAATTTAAATTATATCATCTACTAAGTTTCTAGGCCAAATGAGATGGCTGATTGCATAGCCTCTTGCACTTGGGAAATATGGTCCTTTGTCATCAACTGTTAAATATTCTGGTACATAAGCATATATTGGTACATGCATATCTCTTATAAAATATGAAAGAATTTAGATAGAACACACTATGAAATTACTTTAAGTCTTACCAATGCTCCCACATCATCTCTTCCACCTGATGTCTCTCCTAGAAATGGTCCACTCTATGCTCTATCTACTCCTACATCTCACATATCATGGACCTCATAGTTAGATGTGTCTATTGGAGCCTTATTGTACTATTGAAGAGGACCCAAACATATATTGTGGTATGTCATGCAGTAATGGGGCACACAAATATGTGCCAAAGAGGAGAGTGTACCGGTCAAAACTGATGCAACAGGTGCATCACCATCATGCTAGGATGTATTAGGTGCATCACCATCATGATGGGATACACCATTATATGTCTACTGCAACGTGATGGCTCAACATGATCAAATGATCACTTAATGCATGTATGGAAAAAATGCTCTGACTCCCTGCATCTAAAATAATCTCAGGGTAAGGTACTAGATTTGGGGCAGCAATAGGTGGAGCAAGAAGAACTGGGGTGACTCGGTGTGCTCTAGGTCTATCCTGTGGCATCCCTTTACCCACACCTTAGAAATATCACATGTCAAAGTAATTGACATGCCTCCCTAGGAAAAACTTGACATATAATTTTCATAGAAAATATTGAGGGATGTCAAGATTATTGCTGGGTGGTTTATCAAAAACCATCCACCAACATCTCCAAAAATTATCTAATATACCTCTATGTGTGCACCATTTAATTGAAAATTTTGGCTTCCACACATCTACTGGCTATCCTATTTTGGGATTGATGAATAGCTGAGCTAATTGGGATTTTTCAATATCAAGTGCCCTCACTTCATCATATGATAGCCCATTGGCATAATTTTTCCTTTGGGCCTCTTGCTACTCTACAAACCTATTATGCTTGTTTGCTAGAGTTTCAACATTTGAAATGATTTTTTCTAAAGTTATTTTCATATCTAATAGCATAGGGAGTGTCTCATAAATTCAAACTATGTTTCTCAATTGATTTAAATTTTTATGACTAGATTCATGTATTGTGGGCACATTTTGGTTTGGAAACAATGGTGGCGAAGGAGGATTTGCAAGGTTTTCATCTTGAGTGAGGTTGGGATCAACCACTCTTAAGCCTGTTTCTTGATGAAAATTTTAAAAATTAACAATCATTTTAATGCAATAAAAAACCTATTTTTAACTAAAATTCACAAAAAAATAATACAAAACTAATTATATAAAATTGAAGAAAAAAATTAAAATTTATAAATACCTATGAAATTTGAGTGATTTGAGCAAAAAAATCCAATGCTATTCGGATATCCGATTTCATTAAATGAAAACATGCATAGAGAAAGGAAATGTAGGATGAAAACTAACTCTCGGGTTTTGCTTTTTTTATTTATTTTTATTTTATGCCACAAGAAACAAATATCCATTTCTAAATGGATATCTATTTTGTTTATGTTTTTTTTAAACTGGTCAAGTCCGGGATTTGACCCCCATATATTACGAGCACAAATTTAACATGTTTATAATATTTAATATAATTTAACATATTTATTATTATCATATATTGTATTATATTACAATATAATATAATATATTGTATTATAATATAATATAATAATAAAATATTATATTATAATATATTTAATATTATATTATTATATAGTTAATGTATTATAGTATTATATTATAATATATTTAAAATTATACAATAATATTAAAAAACTTAATATAATGACCGACCAAATTAAAAAACCAACTTAAACTAAATGGATATCTATTCCAAAATTAATTTTCATTTATCTTTGGTGTTTGTTATGGCACCATGTACTTTCTACTCAAGCTTAGAAAAAGTAAAGTGGATTTTCACATTTTGGGTAAGTTAAAATACATTTTTTCACATCACCACATTTTAGACCCCCATGATCTTGCAGACCCTTCCCCATTATTAAATTAGTATCACATGTCTCTCACACATTAAATAATAATACAATTTGTTATAATACAACATCAAGTGGTCCCCAAATTGTTACCTAGTGTGATTAGCCACACCACCTAGGTGCATCACAACTAAATAATTATTTAATTACAACATTATAAGATATCATTTTATGCAATGGTGTACAACACCATATCCCAATAGGGGTATGTGCAAGATCATGATGGGCCAAAAAGTGGTGATATGATGGGCATTTGTAGGGTATGTGGTTGATGACTTTTTTACCCAAAATTGATGTCAAAATGAAAAGGGTTTTTAAAGGAGATTCTCAGGTTTCTACCATTATAAATTATGCTTTACTTTGAATTTAATAAATAATTATTATTCATTTTCTATTTGAATTACAACTAAAGTCCTTATTGATAGGCTGATTGAAAAACATCTATAGCTTTCAAACGGTATCACATTTTTTGAATCAAAACATGTATCACATTCTATGCTTCTATACTATAGGATTAAAAAAAGAAAAAATGAATTTCATAAATTTTTGACAAAGTTAAGGTGGTCGACATATGAGTTTTTATATTTTTAAAAGTTGTAATAAAAATTCATAATTAATTATTTACTTGGAAAAAAATTACAAAAATATGCATCACATCCGGACATGAGTCATCTACTTATGTCTAAAATATTATAAAAAATATTATCATTTTATTGTGGTTAGGGTGGTAAGACACCTACTTATTTTTTCCTGAAATATAAGTACTCATTGAAATTTCAAATTTTCACCAAATAGATTTAAAACAAAAAAAACCTAGTGGTTTAAAAACTACATGCAATTTTCTATAGATTCTATTCTTACATATTTTTGAAATAATATAGATAACTTATTCAAATTTTTATGCCACATTGCCTAACTTTGATTTTTTTGAATTTTTTGCCACTTAAGGGCCTTTTTTTTCCATGATGACATAGTAGCATTTGCATGCCTTGGTTTTTATAGAGTATCCAAGGAAGATTCCTTCATTAGATCTTCAATTGAACTTTTCCAAGTTTTCTTCATCCCGAGCTTGATATAGTATTTTCTTCCAAACGCTCTAAAATATTTCACAATAGGAGGTTTTCCATACCATAATGCATAAGTAGTTTTTGAGCTATTCACTCTAGCTTGTCCTCTATTAAGTATGTATACTATAGTATGAATTGATTCTCTCCAATATAGATCTTATAGATTTGCTTCCTTCATCATGGATCTTGCTACTTTTTGAACAGTCTTGTTCTTCCTCTCCATTAATCCATTTTTTAAGGAGTCCTAGGAGCTTATAACTATCTATTTATTCCATGATCTTCACAAAAAATAATAAACTCATTGGAGGTGAACTCACCACCTCTATCAGACCTCAAGAATTTGATTTTCAAATCCATTTCATTCTCAACCCTAAATTTAAAGGCTTTAAACTTATCTATAGCTTCTAATTTTTCTTTGAGAAATGTCACCCAAGTCTTTCTAGAATAATCATCTATTAATAACATAAAATAATTGTCACCTTAAGAGCTTCTTATTTTGGTAGGTCCACACATTTTTGTATGCACCAACTCTAAAGGTCTTGTGATATAATATTCTTTAGTTTTGAACCTCTTCTTTGTTCATTTTCCAAAATGAAACTCTTTGTAGATTGCATTGATAGGTTTTGTAATCCTTGGAAGATCTCTCATAGCATCAGTAGAACTAATCTTCACTAGGCTATTAGAGTTAATGTGACCCATTCTTCTATGTCATAGCTAGCTTTCATTGGTTTGTGACATAAAACACTTAACACCACCACCTTTGAGCTGATAAAAATTTATTTTTGACCTTTTTCCTATAGCAACCAAAGTTTTGGATCTTCCCTTTATGATTTCATAGCCATCATCCTAAAACACCAAATTATATCCTTTGCTACACATATTTCCTACACTGAGAAGATTGTGCCAAAGACCCTTGACATAAAGAACATTTTCTATTTTATGCTTGCCATCAAAGCTAATTGAACCTTTTCAATAGATCTTAACAAATGTATCATCACCAAAATTCACAAGACAACTATCATACTTTTCAAGTTTAACAAGCTTACTCTTGTCACCAATCATATGATTTGAGCATCCACTATCAATTATCCAATAGTTTCTCCCCTCTCTTGCATGAAAATAAGTCAACATAGTTGCTTCAATATTGTGACTTGTTTTTGAAGCACTTTACTTCACACATCTTTTAGGATTACTAGAATTAGTTCCCACATTTAGAGCCATGAATAAGCAATCATCACTATCTTCATCAGGATAGTCTGATTCCTCATCATCAGATACACCATTGTATTTTCAACATAATAACTCTTAATAGATTTACCTTTATGATCCTTATATTTGTCATTTACAACTTTGATTTGAAATTTAGAAGCCTAATGACCTATCTATCTACAATTGAAACACTTAAAGGGTAACTTCTATATTTTTCAATTCCCTTTATTAATCTCCTTACAAAATTTACTTCCACCTCATCAATATCATTCAGATCTGACTCAACATCCTACTCTGCCTTGCTGAATTTAAGGTAGTTTCTTTATTTGTAGCATCTTTACCAAAATCTGTAAATTCAAAATAAATTAAAGCACCAAACATCTAATCTCTAGAATATTGATCTAAATTATGAGCTTCCACAATAGCAAAAACTTTAGAACTATAATATTTGGGGAGAGTTATCAATACCTTTTTTATAACTTCAATTTCTTTGAGCTTACCACCAAGACCATTGATTTCATTAACAACTTCATCCACTTTGAGCATGTAGGTTGTAATGTCTTAATCTTCTGACATCCTTAGGTTTCTAAATCTAGCTTTGAAATTCTACATATTTGCTTTCTTAACCTTATCATCTCCTTCATAAATACTTTGCAATTTCACCTAGACCTCTTTAGTAGTTTTGAGACTTATCACCTTTCCAAGTTCAGAATTAGAAAGAAAACTCAAGATAACATTTATTACTTTGTTTTTATTCTCATAATCCTTGACCTCATCATCACTTGTTGAGCTATTAGTAGCCATAGTATATCTAGTTTCAACTAAATTCTAGACTCCAAATCCTAACGAGACAAGAAAGGTTTCCATCCTAGTTTTCCAATAAGCATATTTCATTCCATCAATAATATGATACTTGACAACCTTTTTTGTGCACCATCCATATCTACCTAAAGTGATTAAGATTCTTTAAAGGAACCACAACATTGATACCAATTTTTAAACACATAGGACAACTAAGAGGGGGGCTGAATAAGTTATGCATTAAAACCTTAAACCCTCATTAAACATCAAACCCTTATTATCATTATTAGAATGTAAACAAAAGTAATATAAACACATTCAACACCATACACAAGAGAACACCATATTTACATGGAAAACCCTAAGTAGGTAAAAACCCACAATGAGGATTAGCTCACATGTATGAATAGCAACACTGAATACAATAGGATCACTACCCAAATTAGACAAATGGCTGACTAACAATTGCTCACTGCCCAAAGGAATCACTGTCCAAAAGAAAGAATAATAGAACAAGACTATTACAGAGAGATTCACTATCTCAAAGCATCAGGAAAAATTGACCGTGTCGCAACTCTACACCATCCACATCCTTTGGATCACTACCTCTAGCAACTTCAAGTACACTAAAAATATTGAAAACTTTTTCTCACTGCATCTGGTAGCCTTAGGTGTTTAAGCTTGCACTCAAATAACCATCGCATCACACCACACATCACATAATTCTTTAATAATTACCCTTATATACCTTCATAACCTAAAAAACTTTCTCTATGTCAACCTCAATGAAATGTATGCACTTCAAATGTGGAACCACTATTTATAGGTTGACACCAAACACTTTTGTGGTGGAAATAAGTGAAGGCATACTACACCAAGGGTTAACTAGGATCCAAATCTATGTTGACACACTTCACCATGATTCCACAAAAAACAACCTCCATAATTAGTGCTAGCACACCAGGTCGACCAAACTTGCACTAACACTAACAAGCGACCACTTACATGCCTCTATATTGCTGGAGTAATCATGCATTGGCTAGTAATTAATTAATCTTTAGTTGATTATTAGTCTAATTTATTCTCATGAACTTATGTTAAACTTAGGAGTTATTTATTTAGTTAACTAAATGTTTTTCTATGTTAACTGAAGTGAGCTATTATCAGATCATTTTATCTCATTGCATGTGATGTTGACACTTGTCTTGATCTAATCCCTTTACCATTTAGGGTTGCTCCTATATAGTACTCAACCCTCATTGTATTATCTCTTTTCTACTCTCTTGGACATTTTGTAGCTTTTTCTTGTTGAGGAATATAATATTATTTGTTTGTAGATCTCTTGCATGGAAGGTGTCTTGATTCATTATTTGATCCTATGGATTGTGCTTTTCACAATTCTAACATGGTATCTGAGTGTGGATTTAACAAACCCCTTCTTAATTTATGAGGTTTTTCTTTAACAAGGGTTATAGGCTTGAGATCTAGAATCCCTTTTTATTTTTTTGCAAATTTTGGAGGTGGGTGAACTTTGGCACATCTAGGATCAAAATAATGTCTTCTAGTAGATTAAGAGATTTTGAGAAAGTCAGATTTACAGGTTTTGTTTGGCTTGATTTGGACTATTGAGGTCAGATTTGTGAGACACAAGCCATAAGATCAAATAACAAACAAATACACCTTCCATGCAAGAGATCTGCAAACAAAGAATTGCTATATTCCTTAACAAGAAAAAGCTACAAAATGAACCTCAAGAATCTTCAAGGAAAGAAAAAGTCCTCAAAAGTTGAGAGTTTGAGAGATAAAAAAAGACTATCAAAATGGTATGAAAACTCTAGAGAGAAAAAAAGAGAGTTTGAAGTGGTTGCTTTTTTCCTAGATCTGGAGGCTAGCTATAATTTTGGTGCATTTTGGGCATGCAGATAAAAACTAAAGGTGAATTAAAAAAGGATGTTATCTTTTTTTAAGATAATTTTTTTATTTTTAAAATTTTATAAAAATTAAAAAGTAGGTAAAATGAAAACTAGCAAGTTTGAATATTTTAAAAGGGAGGTGGATTTTTTTGGGGGTACCTACAAGGTACCTTCCCATGCAGGCCCAATACCTTCCTTGTCATGGCTAATTTAATGTTGTTTGATGGTGTTTCTTAGTTCACCAATGGCCTATCCTTAGACCAACTAGTGGTTATTTATTGCCACTTGGTGATTGACAAATATTTCCATCACATTTTTTATTGGTTGACTAAAATTTTTTCGATTCATATTTTTCACTTTTCAGCTATTGCAATTTTTTTTTGATTGTCGACCTACTATTTTTGGAATCATGTGATTTTCAAAGACCTTTTGGAATATTCTGTCGGATTCAGAGCATATTCTAGTAGCCATTTTTTACCAGGGGGCTAGATTTTTTCCCGACAATAGGGAATATTCCTTGTATATTTGGGTATGTGCAGGATCATGCTGGGCCAAAAAGTGGCAATATGATGGGTATGTAGCTGAAAAAATTTTTTTTACCCAAAATTGATGGAAAGAAAAGGGTTTTTAAATGAGATTCTCAGTTTTCCACCAATATAAATTATGTTTTACTTTGAATTTAATAAGTAATTATTATAGATATGTGCGGGATTATCATGGAAAAAATAGGCCCTTAAGTGGCA
>VDFB02166729.1:0-18325 GCA_007258455.2 Sequoia sempervirens | reverse complement strand
CTCATTGCCACATGCAGGTGATCCCAAAAAATTGGTTTACAATTTCATTAAGGAAGGAAAATTTCCAAAATGCTCCCATGAAAAAAATTATGGCTTTTTAGGGGTTCACTCAAAGGGGGGGATTCGAGCAACCCAAAAAAGAGGTTCACTCGAACCCCTCTTCGAGCGAATCCCTTTTGATGATGTCATCCCTTTTGGCACCATTTTTAAGGAAAACAAAGGAAAAATTGCAAAACAAGGGGGGTTTGAGTGAACCCCCCTTCGCTCGAAGGGGTTGAAATGGGGGTTCACTCGAACCCCCCTTTTTTGTCCTTTTCTCCCTCTTCTACCAAATTTCTGTAAAAATTTTCCTTTCAAAGCTTGGAATGAAGATGAAAATGGAGGAAACTTCACAAAACCAACTAGATGATGGTAGTCCTCGGAATGAGCTATCCATCAAATATAATTTTAATATTTTTTGGTTTTATTTTTTTTTTTAGTTTAATTAAACATAGATTTTTCACCAAAAATCAAGCTCTTTGTTCTACACATGTGGAAAAATAGTAGATTATCAAATTTTTTTTTGAAAAATATCCATGCACTAGATATTGATGTCCCCGATCCAACTAAAAGAAAATGAATTTCAAAACATACAAAAAAAGTTATGTGTTAGCAAGTAAATCATGTTTAAATTGTAGCTGGTTTGACTTCAAAACTTAATTAAGAAAAAAATATTCAATGAAATGCTATGAAACCAATTGCATGCACTAGATATCATAGTTACAAATATAAATTAAAAAAAAAAAAATTTATCCTTCATAGAAAAAAAGTTATATGTTAGCAAGTACACGTCACTCTTTAAAAATGGTGTTTACTATTAAAAACTAGTTTTCGAAGGAGATGGAAAAAGAAATGTAATCTGATTCCAATTTTTTAGAAATATATATTTAGAATCTATAGACAAAATGTCACAAATCACTAGTTTGCATCATCTTCAAATTCCTCACGGTTTAGAAGCTATAGGTGCCTGAAAGTGAAGATTTGGTTAAAAAAATTCAGTTCAATGTCTAGTTTGGCCAAAAATTGTAAACTAGTATTGTTGACTCATCGATGCATTAGATTTTATGCAAATCATCTTTTGTTGCAATGAGTTGGGTAGCATATATCAATCTTGGGCTTATCTCTATCCCTACACTTGGGAGTCAAGGGGTTAAGTAGCCTTTTCCTAAGTGTATTCCTTTTTGGGATCCCTTCATTTCTCCTTAAGACGTTAGTGTAGCAAATACACTAACATTTTAAGGGGGGGCATATAGTTCCCCGTTCATTGTTTTCATAAGAAATGGTCTCTTCTTAGTGATGATAGCATACATATCCTAGGAAGTGTGACCTCGTTGATCAAGGTGTGGCATGTTTAATCCATGCAATGTGTCTCCTTTATGGCATTATTAGATTTGATGTCCCACAAGAGTGTGATATTTTCTTGTCATATAACATTCCTCTTGGTGGTAATTTTATGTTTAGTATTCCCTAAGACGTGAATCTTTTATTCCTTGGTTAGTCCTCTCTTGGTGGTGATATCAAGTGTAATAATCCCTAAGGTGTGACCTTTCATGAATTAAGCAATGCTCCTTTGATTGTTTTTGATATTTACCTTTTGTGGTGATGTTATTACAACATCCTTTGAGGTTTTGTGGCACTATCCTTTTATTTCATCTGCTGAGATGTTAAGCGTTTTATTTTTATTTTGTCTACTAAGATGTTAAACCTTTTGTTTTCATTTCATCTACTAAGACGTTAAGCCTTTTATTTTCATTTCATCCATTGAGACGTTAAGCCTTTTATTTTCATTTCATCCGTTGAGACATTAAGCCTTTTATCTTCATTCTGCTTGTTAAGATGTTAAGCCTTTTATTTTTATTTCATCTGTTGAGATGTTAAGCCTTTTTATTTTCTAGAACCTGTCATAATACAACTTGCCCGCCATGTTTGACATTTTTGGCTTCACTTTGTTTATAGGCTAAACCTAGTATAAGCATTGGCATAACATGGTCGCCCAACATAATGCACCTTGTTTGGGGCCATGTGTTTCATGAGTGTTTAGCATAATATAGCTTGCTATCCTTGTGAAACCTAATGTATTTCATGGACATATAGCATAATAAAACTTTCTAGTCCATCTCTTTTCTTTTTGCATTAATTTTGACATTGTATGTTTGTGTATCTTATCTTGCTACATAAAATATGATACATGTGTGTTCCTTTGTGCCTATGTTGGTTTTCCATGGGATCTTGGATCCTGGGGGCTTGTGCACTCCCCCTTGATCCTTTTATATCCTATCTCTCTAACATTTGGACAATCAAACCCCTCTTGACATATATTTCTCTACTTTAGTGTGATTTTGAGCATAAGTTCATACTCTCACTAAAGTGGAGGCTAAATGTAGTGTAGAAAATTGTATACCTTTATGATGTCACACTATGTTTTGGCCCCTAACTTATTGAACTTAGTTAAGCTTCTAATTTTCCAAATTATACATCCAAAGCCTTATTTTTACCATTTTCCGAAGGTGAATCAATATTAAACAAATGCATTCAATCATTAAATCACCTTGGATCAAGTGTGTCCTAGAAGTTTGGGCCAAGACCCATTCGCCCAAGGGTGCATGGGTCTACCTTCTTAGCCAAGACCCAAATTCAAATATGTTTTTGGTGGCAATTTAACATTTAGAATTGAAATTTGAAGTGTCAACTTTTGGAATCTATTTTGTAGGAAATTAGATAAACACCTATAAATACCTAGTTATTTTATCATTTGAAATCTAACAAGCTAGAAGTGAAAATCAATTGAGGAAATTATTGTCAAGAGCATTCAAGAGCAAGTCAAGAGCAGCCATTAGAGGAGTTATTGTAGCAATTCAAGATCCAACATCATGTCAAATTTTATGTATGTTCATGTTATTGTCTTATGAAGGCTAACATTGTTATAGGTCTCCAAGCATTCAAGAAAAATTATCAAGCAAGATCCAAGACCCTTGAAGAGATGTGTAAGTCTTTAGTCCTTCAAGGAAGCCATTGAAGGGTGGTGAGTTGTAGCATTATGTTCATTCATCATTCTCTTCCTTTCCATTAAGGTTTTTGTCATTGACATTACCATTGTGGAAGTGGAAACACTAACACGGGATTTGATTGATGCACACCCCTATATGGCACCACATTTTCCCTCTTTGTGAATGTGTAGGTTGCAGTTTTAAAAAGGATTGAAGAGATCTTAAAGAAAAATTATCCATTGTTGCATTTATTGTCATCAACCTTGTCAAGACATGGAAATTCACTTATAGGGTTTATTTACGACATTCCAACTGTGGGATAGGCATAAAAAAGAAGCTCAAATATGACATCAGAGGACGTAAAAAGTTGATCAAGACACCCCTACAAAGATCCATTCACCCTAGGGCGACTGAGTCCTTGTATGCACAATAGAACCAATTTTTTTGGGTAGGTACACAGTCCTCTAAACCTTCTAGATATGTCAGAACTTGACTATTTATGTTTATCAGTTATCAAGATATTACAGTTTTCATATTAGGGCATATAAGATCATTGGGTTAATCATTCTAAAATATTTCCAATCCATCCCAACCCTCAATTAGATGTACAGAGCCAAGTCTGATTGGCTCACTTTTAGGGTTGATAGTCAATCCTTTCACCTTGTGATCCAGATCTTAATGTAAGTTGGAAAAAGGCACTATTACATCATAGGTTCTTTTCATTTAGGACCTAGGATACATTTTTATGGTTGTTTTGAGTGGTTCTAAACTAGATCTAAAAATAGATTCCCTTGTTGCTTCTTTTCTTGGTGAGGAGGAGAAATCCATGGAAAGGGTCTTAAAAGATACATTGCATGTTTGAGGAAAGCTTAAGGATAAAGGTGGATCTAAAGGGGAACAAATGAAATAAAAGATAGATTAAGTTAGTGTAGGTGTTTTTTCCTTAGTTGGATATTATTGTTTTCCTAAACATTTATTTAGCTTGCTTAGTTGTAGTGAGTGGATTATAATGAGGGTAGATGACAACTTCTATGATTGTAACTCTTACCAATTTTTAGATAGCCAGAGTTACTTTTCTTATTGGTGAATTTTTCCTCCTTTGTTTTCTTCATATGTATCTACTCAGACTCTAACTTGTATTCATACATGTTATTGTGATATTTTGTTTAATGCATTTTTTCTTGAACCATAATTTATTTTTCAGCCATGTCTCTCTTATTTTATTGAAGTTATCCTTACTCTACTAGTTATATTCTTGAGTTATAATAAGAGTTTGAGTGACTATTATGCACTTTATTAATGTTTTTAATACCTTTAGCATGTTATAATTGATATTAGACCTTGTTAGTGTCTAAGATAGTCTCTAAGTTTTCTATGTTTTATAGATTTACATACATTTTCTCAATAACTAAGTATGATTTTCTCTTTCATTTTATATATTTTGAGAATCGAAATTATTTGATAGGAAACTCTTTGAGGGTGTCATCTTGCTTTTCATGTTTTGGGGGCGAGTTACTTTTTCGCACATGGTGTAGCCTTTTAGGCTACACCATTCCATTTTAGAGGCCCAATAAAGTCAAGATAATATTTTAGTTCACTTGAATTATATTCCAAAAATCTAACACATTTATTTTTTCATGTTTTTGACTAATTGGGGTTTAAAGGTGGTGTGAATTTTGGGATATCTTGGCCTAAATTCAACTTGGACTTGGCAATATAGAAAAACCTAAGTTTGACTATAAATTTGGGAAAATTTAACACTTTGCTCATGAGAATTAGAATTTTCTCTATTTGGTGAAGGAATACTTCATGCATGTGTCTTCCAAATTCCAAAAAAATACCTTTTGCATAAGGACGATGAGGAAGCTAAAGGGTCACATTTGAGTGTTGAGGTACTTTTCAATGGATGGTGTTACAGTTTGTAAGATAAAGTGATTAGATGATAATCTAGTGGTTTAAAATTTAAAAACTCATATTATGTTAGCACATTGTGAAAAATTTTGTGTTGTGATATCATCTTGGAGAAAATGCCAAAAATTAAGATATACAACTAAATATCTACACAATGCACTAAGGTCCTAAAATGCCTAAATTTAATATAAGAAACTCAATTTCAATAAGAAATAATAGAATATGATATGAAAGGTAGAAACTTTGGTGAGGTAAAAAGCTAATTCTAGGCTAAAATGATCCCTTAATATATTATATGATTCAACACTAGAGCAAGGAAAATTTGTAGAGTCAAAATTATAAGGTATCTAATTTTTTACCTTACACTCCCTTCAAAGTTTGATGAGGAACACAATTTTGGATATACCATGCATATAGGTAATTTCCTCCACCTAACACTAAGGTGAAAGAGATCTGCGATGTATCATACACTTGGTCACTTCCTTCAAATATCTATTCTAAAACTCCACCACATCATTCTACAATGAACTACAAGGAAATATATACACTACAAATCAATTCCCTCTAAATTGTAAAACTATTAAAAATAATGGTTAACATGCTCAGAATCATTATCCATGCACAAAACCTTGATTAATTTCCTCAACTATTTCTCTCTAAAATATTTGAAGTTCTAAAAATGATCAAAGACTTTAGATTTCTACCAAAGAAAATACACCCAATAATACCTAGAAAAGTCATTGATGAAGATCAAAAAATATATTTCCCTATTACAAGAAGGATTTGGAAATAGACCAAGCAAGTCACTGTGAGATAACTCTATATTTTGTCTAACCCTCCACACTTTGACTTATTCAAACTTCTCCAAAATATTACCAAGGATGTGGCCTTGACAAACACTATAAGAAAAGTGAACAAAAGGCAACCCTATAACCATGTCATGTTAGCTAAGGTGCAAAAAGTAGAAAGATAGTTCAAATTCTGAAACTACTCATGCCACAACTTGCTCACCTAATCAAAATAATTAAGAAGTGTGGTCAATGGAGAATCAAAAACAAAGTAAGAAATTATACAACATAGGTTGGTAATTTTATCCCTATATGCTACTATAAAACAACTGTGCATCTCAAGTAACAACCATTGTGTCAAGAGTGAACTCAAATTGTTTTTTAGAATTAATATGGATACTATGATACACTAAAAGGATATTATTTGACAACGAAGACACACAAATAATATCCTAGAATTCATATCTCATCACCCATATATTAATAAACCATATCTAATTGTAAAGACCGAAATATTTCCATTCCATACAAAATGTAGTAAATGAGTAACATTCATTTCAAGTAAGGAGATAGAGGTACATCTATAACATGATGTATCCATAACATGTATACCATGAGTTATCCATAAATTCTCAAGCAATTTCATATAACATTATCAATGTACATACACCATTATGGGTGTTACAAATCATCTATTTCAATGATACAATAAACAAATCGTCTATTTCAATGATACAATAAACAAATCATCTATTTCAATTTGATATAATAAACAAGTTTACATAAATGTTATATTCATGAAATAAAGTTACAATGTACAAATGGGCTATGCAATCCATACAAAAATAACAGAAGAGGTATATCCATGACCAAAAGAATCTCTGATCCTCATTTGCCTTGACTCCACTGGTCTTCTTGTGTTGAGGCCTAGAGTGTGGTTAAGGTGCCTTTTCCACCCAACCACGAAGCACATGACTTCCCTAGGTTTCTTCCTATCTCGAAGAAATCCTCGACCCTGCACGAGGAGCCTAGCAACCTAGAACAACACAACAGGAGGGAACTCTCGATGCAAGCCTGATGCCTATATGCATTCCTATAATAAGAATAACATATTTCTTGCAACAGGAGGTGGCAGAGACCTACATAACATTTAATTCTAGCCTTTTATTCCATCTATTTCAATGGCACATTGCTTGGCCAAGCATAAACATGATTAAATGATAGTTTTATAAAAGGTAAAACTATCGTCTCTGTGGTTCCACCTTCGACATCCTGTCCTGAAAGTCTACTCATAAAATGCTTAAGTACACATAGTTTCACATGAAATGCGTATAATTCAAGCATTGTTGTAAACATTTTATAGAACATGCAATATTCCAAAAACTCACTATTTCCTCGTTTGGAAAATATAATTTCACAAATAAATAAAACATATTTGGTTTTTTTTCACCCAAAAAAAAAACTTTCTCATAAACATTTTAAAGTACAAGTACTTCTTTTGCAAAAATACTCATCATTCATTTCCTAGTTTGAAAGAATGATAACTTGTAGGAAAATAAAATACTTCCTAAAGAAAATAATTACATTTAGTGGAAATTATTTTCCTTTCTGTAATGATAGTCGGGAAAATAAATTTTACACAGGCTAGAATAATTCAGGAGTTTACACATTTAAACAAAAAAAATTGAAAACACTCCGAAGGAAAATTTTGATAGAAAATTATTTATTGGCAAAGTAAGTCTTCTAACCAAATTATAATCCAAGCTCAAAATACATTTACTTTCGTGGTAAATTAAACAATCTAACACAAAAGTAATTCAACTGATAGTAAAATTAAGAGAAATTGTATTTTTTATTTGAAAGATAAAAACCAGTTTGTATTCACTCTGGTAATTATTTGTTTGTACCTTTATTACTGTGTTTATATATATTTATATTTGAATATTTATATGTATATTTATTGATAGTTTTATAGATACATATACATACAATTTATACATTCAGTAATAAATATTACCATTTGAGTAATTAATTTATCTGTCTGAAGGAAGATGTAACTAAATGGCTCAGGAAAAAAAAGGTGTAAAATTAATGATATATGCCTATATATATTTAGTTACTCTCCAACTAAAGAGAAATACTCCAACGAAAAAAAATACAATACACTGATTAACTTTTATGGAGCAGAAGTATTTTTGTATTGAGTATAAAGAAATCAAAAGTATTACATCATCATTACATATCAAGTATTTGGCTAAGATATACCTATAGGTCTACCCTGCCATTGACGTCATAAACATATTTACATACTCTTTTTAGCAGATTACTAGGTGAGTACCTTGCAAAGTCCTTTACATCAAAATTACATATCAAATATCGATATGCATATTCCAAAATACAAAAAGTATTAACATCTGTAATTAACAATTTATGAGTTTGATGTTTCCTGCTGAAGATCTCCAACCAACCAAGGTCTCCATTGTCATTTTCTCCTTTGGTGAAATGTCTTCCATTGATATGTTGCTTGGAAAAAAATGTGAAACTCCAGACTTGCAAAAAGGATCCAAAGATTAGATACGTAACAGACTAATTTCTAGTGATAGCTGAAGCTCGGGTCCCTGAAAGTGTTACATTTGCTATTCATTTGGTAAACAATACTGTGACTACAGACAAAAACAACCTCAAGCGAATGAAATAATAGCTTTATTAAATGCCTTCTGGAATTCCTGAAGGGCCCTCAGAAAGACTCCATCTTCCTTAATGCCTTTGTGGTGGGAATATTCAGACCTAAGCACCTCCCTAGGAGCCTTTATTACATCCTCCCTTAGCTGCCTCCAGAAGTTAGACATTGTGATCTCCAAATGCATCATAACCTGCGAAATAATATTAGCACATGTGAGTCTTTTAGAAGACTTAGTAAGCGATCTCCTGCTACTCGTAAACTTCTCCTCATTCCTAGCAATCTAGATATGCCACAAAATCTCAGTGGATAAGCAAAACCAGAATAATTTAAAATCTTTATTAAGCTTCATTTCATAAAGAATAACATGTTCCCACAAAAATCTGTCATTTCTATCCCAAATGAACAAGTCTTTACAAAAACATCTCCACACTTCTTTAGCATACAAGCAATCAAAAAAATATGATTGATGGATTTAGGAATTCTACATAGACTACAAATATCTATATCATGAGAATTGATTTTGAAAGGAACTTTGTGCAGAATGATTAACCACCTAAAATGAGCCTTCTTGGACTCCTTCACATTATACCACATGGTGTTAAACACATTTTGCCATTGAGTATCAGAGAAAGAGACATTCCAACAGTTATTGAGATGATCCTTAATAGAACTGTCATTATTGAGAGTGTTATAAGTCCTCCAACTGGAATCAGCCAGATTGAATTCATTAGCCAAGCTATTCCAATCTTTAATATGACCATTCGAGATAACATCTTTGAAAGAAAGGATGCCTTTCTTAGCCCACTTCTTCGCAGAACAACCCTGAAGTAGTGCCAAAGGTTTAGACTTATGATCCAAGTTCCACCAAATGGAACTAAAGGGGTAACAATTGACATTATTGTTGCAAGAATAAATATAATCTTTAGTCATCTTTTCGTTGTTCTTAACCGACTCCCAAGCTTTCCAAAGGCTCTTAAAGACCATGGAATTGACAGGGACCATAGGGTGCTTGCCAAAGAGAATATCACTAAAGGGTAGGGCTTTCCAAGACTTAGTGTTCTTGGGGGCGGATAAAAGAATGTTGTTCCTCACAAGGATTTTCCAAGGCTCATTGCCAACTAGAGCCTTAACGATCCACTTGGTAGCTAGAGCAGTACCCTGAAGCCTGAGGTCCTTCAAACCAATGCCACCTCGCGACTTGTCAAGGCAGCACCACTTCCAATTAACCGAGTGCTTTTTCCTTCTACCTTTCCCATCTGACCAAAGGAAGGATCTAATTTTCTTCTGGATTTCATCAACTTGATAACTATTGAAGAACCAAACCAAAGTGAAATAAATACTGTACGAAGAAAGAATCTTTTGACAAACTTGAGCTTTCCCAGCCAGCGAAAGGTACTGTTTATTCCAACCCACCAACTTCTTCTCAATTTTCTCCCTAATCCAGATCCACATATCCTTCAAGTTGGGACTGACAACAAAGGGAATTCCAAGATACCGAACTTGCTTATTAGGACCTCCCCACTAGAACTTATAATGCTTAACCCAATCGGGAGGGGTTTCCTGCCAACCTAGGAGACAAGATTTAGTAATAGATATTTTAGCACCAGATGCACGATAGAAAAGAGTTAATTTTTCCATCATGGCCTTCATGTTTTCTTCCTCTAGCTTAAGGAATATAGCCGTATCATCAGCAAACTGAATATTCAGGATCTCAGCCTGGTCAAGGAGTTTTATGCCTTTGATCCTGGGGGACACGGTGTTTTCCCTAAGAAGGTAATGAAGGGCATCAGAAGCAATGACAAAAAGAGCCGGAGCCAAAGGGCATCCCTGTCTGATCGACCTTCCCAAATTGAACTCAGTAGAGAGGGATCCGTTTACATCCACCTGAGCAGTGACATCTTTAAGGAGAGTGTCAATCATCTTGCAAAAGTTAACCAGAAAACCAAAAGCCTCCAGGGTGGTCCTTAGGAAAGCCCATTCGACCCTGTCATAAGCTTTCTCGAAATCCAACAGGAGCATGGCAACATTTTGATTGGAGTGCCTAGCCCATTCCAAGGACTTCTAGCTTGTAATAAGATTTTCCAGGATATATCTACCTTTGATGAATCCCGTTTGGGTGTGATTAATGAACTTGGGGATTATACCCACCAGTCTTAGCGCAATCACCTTGGCAAGAATCTTGTAGGAGACATTCAGAAGAGTAATAGGTCTCCAATTTTTGATAAGCGACTTGTCCCACCCTTTCGGAAGGAGCTTAATGATGCCCTTGTTTATATTCCTTCCTAGGGAACCTTTCACCAGAGCTTCTTGATACACTTGCAATAAGTCTTCATTGACCCAATCAGGAAAGGCTTTGTAGAATTCAGTGGGCAAGCCGTCCCTACAGGAGATTTATCATTGCTCATCGAGAGGATGGCCTTCTTGATTTCTTCTTCAGTAATGTCGGTGTCCAAGGCCAAAACATCTTCCTTGGAGATCTTTTGGGGGATAATACCTCTAATGAACATCCTAGCATTGTGACTTTCTTCACTATCACTTTCTGCACAAAAAATATTTTTGAAGTAAGAATGGAATTTGCTCATAATACTCTCCTGTGTAGTGAGTGTATCACCACCATCACAGATCTGCTCAATTTGTTCCTTAATTTTTTTTTCTTTCAAGAATCTAAAGAAGAACTTGGAACCTTTATCATCACAACTCACCCAGTTGAGTTTAGTTCGAACCTTGAGCCCTTGGATCTTGTGGTTTTGAATCTTTCTCAGCTGGTTCTTAGCCAAGATGAGATCCTCACAAAGAGCCTCATCATTCGGATTCTCTTGAAGCTTAGTTTCAATAAAGAGCAACCTCTTGTGCAAATCAACTTCTTCCCTCCTGTTATCCAAAGCCTTCTTCTTCCCAATGGTCTGGAAGAATTTGGTCCAACAAAGGACATTCTGATCCCATCTGTCAATGGCATTCAGATCTTTCAACATCCATTTATTGACCTCTCTGAGGGTGGATATTGCATCCACACAGTCCTTGTCATCCAGGAGGTAGGTATTCAGCCTAAAAAGGGGAGACTTGACAGCTTGCTAAGGCCGTCCATGAGTAGCGATCAAAGTGGTTTTAATGGGATGATGGTCAGATAAAGTGTACGGATGGACACTCACCTTAAGCCCATCGTTGTTAGGCAGAAAACTAAAAAAATCTCGGTTAGCATAAAATCTGTCAAGCCTGCAATAAATCCTCTTGCCACCCTTCTGCGAGTTGCACCAAGTATACCAGATACCTTGGCACTCCTTTTTACCCCCTTCCATAGGGTCAAATAAGTTTAACTTGGTTTTCATCCTAAGCCAAAATAACTTTTCACTACCCTTCCAGTCCATGTCAAGACCCCCCCACTTGTCCTCCAAGTGCTCTACCATGTTGAAGTCTCCCCCAAGAATCCAAGGGAAATCCGACAGGTCCATTAACCACTGCCAAAGAATAATTCTTTCTTTGTAGTCGTTTGGCGCATAGATGGAACAAATGCTGACCTTGCAATCCCCTTTTTCAATAGTGATCTAGACTGCTCTGTTACAGGGAGAGATTCCTTGGCCAGAGACATAATGAGACCACTTGTTAGAAAGGAGAATGACTGCTCCCCCCTACCCCTGTCATGCAGGGTGGTAAAATATGAGGACCCATTCCAGATGAATTTTAGATTGGTATCAAGAGTGAATCCCGTGGCTTTGGTTTCTTGCAAGAGCACAACATCCTTTTTAGCCTCCATATTAAGAAATCTTCGAACTATATACTTCCTTTCAGGGGACTCCAGTTCTCTAACATTCCAAGAAATGCAGTTAAAATTCATTATCACAGGTTAAGGGAGTTTCTTCTGGATCACCCTTGAGGTGATGAAAATACTTAGTAACTCTACCCTCCACCTCCACCTTTTTAGGGAGAGGAGTAGGGAGCACAAGACTAGTTTTTTTCCTCTTATTTTTAACCAACTGAATTCCTCCTCCATTTACAGCCAAGGGTGTCCTATACTTCCTTGGTCTCCTAGGACCAACTTTGGTCTTGGGCATATGTAAAGGCCGCCCATTAGTGCTATTCTCCTTGACACAACATCCTATGGTAACTGTGGGTTCCAGGTTGCAGCTAACAGAAGAATTGTTATTCCCAACTTCCATGATAAGGTGAGGGTCAACTGCCCCACACTTAATGTTTCCTTCCAAAGTAGAGACTGCATCCGTGCAACCTATAGGGGCCAACTGGTTGTCTTTTATATTAGAGACATTATCAGTAGCAAATTCTTCCTCCCTAGAAGCCACATATTCCATGGGTGAGGGATGGTGGTTGGGGATCAGGTTAGCAGCATCCACTAAAATAATGCAGTTAGATTCCTTGGAATCTCTGCAGTTCTTCCCCCCTGACTCAAGGTGAGGGCTGAAAGGCACACTTGGGTTACACCCATTATTAACCATCTCATCACCACTATGTAGAGTGCAATGCTTGGTGAGAGCAATATTATTTAATTCTGGGGCAGAGCAACTAGCTGGTGGAGCCGCCTCCTCATTCCCAACCATTGACCCCTCATCCATCGTACCCGGGTTCCGGTAATTAATTTTAAGATTGAACTCATTATCGCCTCTAGAGAGACAACCCTCTGACACCTGGGGTTTGGGCCTAAAGCCTGCGGGCCAATCTTTAAGATGATTCACATGAATTCTTTCTCTAATTTTTCTCAAGGCCAACTGCTAGGCGTTGAATTTTTGCCTCAGGGCACTGTCAAAGTCAAAATTCGGGGGAGGAGAGTGACTGGAACCAGCAAGGGGGGAGGCAAGCACGACATCAGAATCCTTACCACCCACCAGACTGGCAGAAGACTTACAAACAAAAAAAGAAGCACCCATACTAGACAGCGGGGTCGAGGACGAGATCCCATCCACTAATGAACACCCGAAAGGAGTAACCTCATTCTCCACAGGTGCCTCCAGGACAGAATCCAACGCCGACAAAGTTTCCCCATGGCGGAAAGGATTCTCCACCCGGGTTGACAGGGAGGGAGCAACCACTTGTTGGGAGGCCATCCCCAAGTTGTTAGGGTCTGTCCGAACCTCATGCACAGGAGACGAGCTTCAGTTGCCATTAGCAGAATTTTTACGGATTAAGGGACACCTTGAACGAAAGTGGCCCTCCTTTCTGCATAGGTAGCAGGCATTTAGTCCACCTAACACCTCCAACAGATAGGAAAACTCACTTTCAACATCCGATACCACAATTCTATCCAGAAATTCAACTCCAGGCAGCAAAGAGACCAAAGCACGAGTGTCAAGGTGCGGGAGGGAGACCTTTGCCTCATCCACCCTAAGAACCTCACCGAAAGGGGAAAGAATCTGAGGAATAAGCTTCCAAAACTCGGGTGGGAGATTCTTAATCACAACCCATCTGGGACAGGATAGGGCTAAAACCTCCTCGGCAATGGCCGCATGAGACCATGCAAGAGCCCTAAAACTACAACCCCCAACATTCCAAAACGATTTTGCCAACAGTTTTTCTTGCATTTCACAGTTCTTTAAAAAAATCACAAATAACCCTTTTTGGAGCATTTTGCAGAAATTAACTTGAATGGCAAACTTGTTGGCCCAAACATTTATAAACTAGGTGTATACCTTGATATTTTATGCTACTCTAAATGTGTGAATCTAACTAAGAAACATGAAAGACAAAACACCAAGGACACCTCAAGATTAGCCAAAAGAGAGTTAGAATAAGAAAGGAAATAGATAAACAAAATAGGACAATATCACCTTCCTTGTTGTTGGTTGCTCCTTGATTAGCCTTCGATTTGAATAGCTTGTGTGCTCCTTAGATGGTAGATTGAATGACTAAAATGCAAGATTCTATAGGCAAGATGACTAGCAAAGATGATTAGTTGATTGCAAATGCTTGAGGATTCAAATGGACAGCATGTAGGTATGGAAGTGAAAAGTGTTGAGAATGCAAAATAACAGCATAAGGGTGCTCAAATCTAAAAGTGTTGTGGAAATGCCCTTGAGGAGGGGGTATTTATAGGAGATCTTGAATTCTCTAGAGAATTCAAGGGTCAAGATTGCTCCAACAAGGCCAAGATGAAGGGCTATGGTGGGTTGAGAACCCACAAGCCCTCACATCTTGACATGTGGAGGGTGAAATGGACAAGAGGATATGAGGTGGAGATGAGTTGTCAAAAGGTACATGAGGTGGAGGAAGTACAAGTACCTTGCAAGTACATTGGGAGATGGGAAGAATCTTGGGTAAATAAAAGTGAATTTTAAATTCACAATGATTGGAAGAATCTAGAGGGTAAAAGGTGGGCTCCAAAAAGGTGGGACTTGGTCACATGTGAAGATTGTGACAAGTCCAAGGTGGGTCACATGTGAGATTGTGACAAGTCCAAGGTTGGTCACATGTGGAGATTGTGACAAGTCCAAGGTTCTAGAAGCCTTGGAAGGATGGAATGTGAATTAAAAATTCACATATAAAGGAGGGGAATCTAGGACAAATAAAAAGGAATTAAAAATTCCTTGGAGAATGATTAGGCTTAATTAATTTATAATTAGAGGATAATTAGGGGCTAATTAGGATTAAAAGCCAACTTGCAAAAGTTGGAGGATGTGACACATCCTAATCAAGGATTAGGCATGTGCACATCTTTAATGAAGAGATTAGGAAATGGATTAGGATTAGATGAAAATGACATGTGAGGAATTAAATAAATGTAATATTTATTTAATTTATTTGATGAAAAGAGGATTAAGGAGGGTAAGGTATTTAATTATTAATTAAATACCTTAGGGATTTAGCAAAATTAAATATATTAATTAAATAATACTAATATTACTTAATTAACTCGGTAAGAGGATGTTTAGATGAAAAGTGCGATAAATTTGGATAAATTAAGTGTCCAAATTTGGATGTCTACATTTTGCCCTCTTTGAGATGGTGTTACGGTAGCATCATTTCAAAGAATATTAAAATATAGAACCTAGAAGAAGATGGTTAGATTGGAAAAGATGCCCCAGTCATTCAAAGAAGTGACTAGGAAGGAAGATGATGGGGGTGTGAAGAGTTAGGGATGAATGATGCCCCCTCGAGAGGACATGCGGGTTGAAGAGAACACGTGTGTGCTCTCGAAATAGATGATGTGATGCAAGGGGAGATGAGGAAGATGATGCAAGGTGATGGGGAAGAGAGTAAGTGATATGGAAATGGGTGAAGCACAAATGGATTTGAGGACAAAAGGTGATGTTGCCCCAGTCAAGGTACAAGTCAAAATGGGTTGATGATGGATGGAGTGTTGTCAATGAAGGATTGAAGGATCCCGAAACAACATGAGGATAGGGAAGGATACATCCCACTGAGTGGTATTGATGAGGGAAGGATACATCCCAAAACACCACAAAAGGATAGGGAGGAATACCTCCCGATGATGATGAAAGTGTTGTTGATGAGGGAAGGATACATCCCAAAACAACACCGAAGGGATAGGGAATGATAATAATGGATGATGATGATGATGGGGGGTCAAGGATAGTAACGAGACTGGGGACAAGACCAAGGATATGATTAGGTGATTCAGGCTAAGTGGAATGGATGGAGATTGGATAGAGATAAGGATGAAGGATGAATGATGGATGGATGGGGGGATACATGCAAGACGATAGAATGGAGAACGAGATGCAATTCTAAATGCAATTTATCATCTTTGGAGCACTGGTTTTTGCTATAGCATCAAACACAAGACACCAGGGTATGAAGAACCAAGGCGTAATTGTGTCTAATGCATCAAATAAACATAACAGACAAGAAGGCTATCCCAACACCCCAAGGTCAGAAAGACCTTGGTCGGGCCAGGTATTGAGATAACAAAAGCACAAAAGGATGCCCCAGCATAACACAAGACCTCAAGGATCTTGGTGGGTACTACGTGGGACAACCAAGAAGACAAAAATAGATATAAAAAGATCAAGATATGCCTCTATGTTGACCAATCAAACACACCATAATATGATGGATTATGGCGGTCTTGGACAAGTGATGATAGGGAGCTCAAATGATAAACAAAATCCAAAAGCATCAAAAGATAAAGCAATCAATTTCAAATGTCCTTGCCATAGGATCAAGGGGATAGATGGGATTGATGAGGTCTGTTAGGAAGGATACATCCTGTTGAGACCAAAGATGATGGATATTAAAAGATCGTTATGACGCGGGATGTTCAAAATCGATTGGATTTCATGATACAAGTGGATCTCATTTGTGAAGAACTGGCTAGATAAGGGCATAGCTTGATGACACGACACAAGGGAGACAAGACATGGGACTGACAAAACCTAAAGACCTAGGGGCTCGGGGGCCGATCAAATATTAGCCTTGCCTACGTGAAAGCGCAGAGCCCTCGTAGTTCAGTGAAAGGTGGACGACTGACCAAGATGGAGACCTTGATGGATGGTAAAGACGGGACAGACAATAGGAACAAGAGTTGAAGACTGATGATGGAACCCCGGGGGCAGATCAAATGATCGATCTTGCCTACGTGAGAGCGCAGGGGCCACGTAGTTTGACTAAAGACCGACAACAAATGATGGATGAAAGAGGATGAGATGACCCTAGATAAGGGGATAAAAAGATTGGAATGACACGATGGGACAAGATATATGAATGATGAAGTGATAAGATAGATGATGTTGGACAATAGTGACTATAGAAAGCTCAGGGATGGGATAGTTAGCCAAATCATCAAAGATGAAGTGGGCAAATGACATGCCATGTAGATGAATGGTGAAATGATGAATGATGAGATATAGAAGATGTGCAAAAAAAAGCAGAAGTGATAACGATAAGATGGATGACATTGGATTGCATGGGATAAGGCCTATAGCGAGATACCAATGACAAGGGATTAAGCGATGGGATGAGGGGAGAGGATGGGGGGGAGGAAAAAGGATTGTTTGGGTGAATTGGATAGAGGGATAAGGATTTGGATGAGGAAAAGGTGACCAAATGGATAGATGACTGATGCTTGGAACAGGTGGAAGATGACTCAGAATGAGTAAATGATTGATCAAGATTATGGAATGGGAGTTTGAAATGATAGGAGGTTTGATGGATGTTTGGGATGATAGATGAAAGTTCGAAGCAGATGAATGGTTACATGGAATGAGTGAATGGATTTATTAGAATGGATGAATGGGACAACATTGAAGAAGATGAAGGGAAGGATCTTAAGACTTTGTTGCAGATGGATGAAAGCCCAGATTAGGGGTTTGGATAAGCTCAGATTGGGATAAGATTAAAGCTCAGATGAGGATTGGATCGAAGACTAGAATGATGGAAGGATATGATTGAATTGATTCTACACCGAGTTCTGGGGCTTTAAGGGATGTAAGGTGTTGACAAGCAGATTTTTCCCGATTTGGCAATTTTCAAAAATTGTCAAATTTTGCCATTTTAGGAAACTTCATGGTCGTATGTTTGAGGGTCCCAATTTTTTTTCAGAAATACCCATTGGGGAGATAGGATGAATTGCCAAATAAAATCCCAGATTCGAGATATGCACATTGAGTTATGAGCAAATTTTGTTTTTCAAAAAACACTAAATTGGGATTTTAGGGGTCAAGATGAAACTTTGAGGCCCTAAAAATGGGTCAAAACGGAGACCAACCAGTTTTTATAAAACTGGTTGGGAATCCACTCGTTAGCTCAAAACGCAACCACCCGTCAAATTTCAGCTCAAACGGACACCCGAGTCAAAAGTTATGGCCTCCGGAAGTGTCGGGGTAAAAATCAAAAATCGATTTTGAAAAATCGAAGACATGGGTTTTGTTCGCGGAGGAAAATGACGATCTGGGTCGAAATCAGTTTGGAAAAAAAAATCCAAATTGAGCGAGAAATTATGGGAGAAAAGCGGG
>VDFB02166728.1:0-40192 GCA_007258455.2 Sequoia sempervirens | reverse complement strand
TTTAGTGACACCCTTATCCTTGGCCATTTTTAACCCATGATAGGTGGCAGTGGCTTTTGCAAAGTGGTTTGTTTGAGTTCCCAAAGAAAGCACCACCACATAAACCAACCTACCATTATGATCACACAACACTCCCCCACAACCAACAAGTCTCATATTTCCTTTAGCAGAACCATCAAAGTTAATTTATACCATCTAGGATGAGGGAAATACCAAACCACTCCCTCATGAAAAGGCTTAACCTTCTTCAACAACTAAGCTATGTAAAAATTGAGCTTCCACTGATCAACCACCCACAAGTCATAATCATAAACTAGAACCTTCCTAGGAATATTAGAATCGGCCACTTCTAGCATGAAATTTTCATTTATCACTACACAAACCTTAAAATACATCTTATAAGAAAGAAGAGAAACATTTTGAAAAATTTGATTATTACTCTCCTTCCAAAGACCCCAAGCCACATGTGGTAAAATCAAGGACCAAAGCAACCCAAAGAGGGGTTGGAAGAAGGATAAGTCCATTAGAACCAAAGATCCACCACAGAGGAAGGAAAAACCCACTCCAACTTCCAAATCTGAAGTTAGAAAACCTAAATGGAAGGTGTCCTCTGCATCCTCCTCACAAAGATATCTATTAAGCATCGAGAAACTTCTTTTCCAAAGGTTGTTAATAGTTAATATTTTTTCTTCACATAACAACCAGAAAAGCATGTTAACCATAGGGATCAATTTCGAAGACCACACCAACACCAAGGGAGAACAAGGGCACATAACATTATTCTAGAAATGAGAGGTAGAGGCCACTAAAAATTGGCCCTGAGGAGCTAGTCACCACACCACCTTATCCACCAAGGGAGAAACTAGGATATGCATCAAAGATAAGAACTGATACAGTATTTCAAATTCTACAAAATCCTAATGAATTCTCTTCCATGATCCATTGACAATGTAATTAGCAACAAACACACCATAAGATTGAACACAAAGATCCTAAAGTGGAGCCACCCATTCTTCATCTTTGAGAGGACCATGTCCAATCCACCAATCATCCCAAAAAAGGATGGATCTTTCATTTCCCAGAGACCATCAAACCCATCTGAGTTGATCATCTTAAATTTTATCAAGAAGTTCAAAAAAACTAACTCCGGAGGGGGTGAAAAACCATCCCATGAGAAATTCTTGAGTTTATCAACACCAGTCAAATATTTATGAGCTATAATTTCATACCACTCATTACCTCCAACTAGAAGGTCCATAATTGTTTGGCCATAAGGGCATAATTAAATTCCTTTATTTTCCTTAACCCCAACCCTCCTGATTTTTTAGATCTGTACACCTCATCCCCCAAGAGAAGATGCAACCTCTTCTTTTCCTCCACTCCAGACCATAAAAAATGCTTCTAGATACTCTCAATCCTTTCACAAAATTTCCTCGGGATCTGAAAGAGACTTAAAGCATAAATAGGGAGGTTTTACAAAGTAGATTTGATCAACAAAAGCGTTCTAGTTTGACTAAGAAGAGCTCCTTTCCACCTGGCTAATTTAGCATTGAATTTATCAATCAGCCCACAAAAAAATGAATCAAGGATGATATTTGAATAAAGGGATAGACCAAGATAAGTTGACAAAACCTCTCCAATAACACAATGAAAAATACAAGTGATTCTTTGCATTCTTCTCTCTGGGGTGTTCAGGAAAAAAATAGTACTCTTAGGGAGACTCACCAATTTCCCCAAGGTAGATTAATAATTAAGGAAAACTAACCAAATGGAATTGGCTTTAGTAATAGAGGCCTATCTAAGAATAATCATATCATCCACAAATTACTGGTGCGTACAAGGCTAAGAGGAGGAAGTCAGATGAAGCTCTTTTATAGCATCAATTGATACTTGCTTTTGGAGATATCTTCTAAGAGCTTCTTCCAGAATAATAAAGAGGAAGGGAGAGATGGGGTCACCCTTTCTCACACTATGTGAACTCCTAAATAAATCATAGGGAAACCCATTAATGAACACTGAAGAAGAGGTTGCAGAAATGAGGCTCCCAATCAACTTCAAAAATTTGTTGAAAAAGATAAATGTCGCTAACACTTTAAAAAGAAACTTCCAATTCACACAATCATAGGCCTTGACAAGATCTAGTTTCAATAGGAAACTCACCTTCTTGTTAACCACCAATGAGTGGATGTTTTCATGAATAATGATGATGGGATCAAGAATGTTCCTTCCAGAGGCAAAACCACATTGTTGCTGAGAAATAATCAGAGGAAGAACATGCTACAACCTAACTTCCAACACTTTGGAAAAGATTTTATAAATGGACTTACATAAGTTGATAGGATAAAACTCATTAAAAGTTGATTCCTTGAGTTTCTTTAGGACAAGAACAATAAAAGTGGAGCTCATTTCTTTTAGCAAGTTTTGACTACCAAATAATTCCTTCGTAGCCTCCACAACATCTTTGGAAACAATGGCCCAAAATTTTTGAAAGAACAACATTGGGAAACCATCAAGGCTAGGAGCTTTATTCCCTTTAAAAGAGAAAACAACCTTCTTAATCTATTCTATAGAAGGAATACCACACAACATATTATTCAGATCCTTAGTAACAATATTTGGAAAAACATCAAGGAACTAATCTTGAAAAGAAAAATCCAAGCCAAATAGGAGCTCAACAAAAAAAAAGGAGGAAACTTTCCTAATATCAATATTATTATCCAGAAGTTGACCATTATGATAGATACTCACAATCCTATCAAATGCCTGATGTTTCATAGTTATGAGATTGAAAAACTTCATGTTTCTATCCCCATGCTTCAACCAAATGGAATGATACCTCCGCTTCCATAATTCTCCCTCCCTAGCAACAATATTATGCAAACAAGTTAGCGAACTCTCCTCAAAAGCCACATTAGTGTTTTACCTAGAAATCTGAATAGACTACTATAGTAAATCCAATTCCTCTTTGATACGAGTTTTCTCTTGAAAGATATGCCCAAAAGAAGACTTGTTCTAGATCCTAAGATTAAACTTCATCGAGGCTAGTTTCTTAGCAACTCTATATATTTCTAAGCCATCAACAAGAATATTCCACCATGAAGACAATTTATCCTTAAATTCCAAATGAGAAACCCACATCTTCTCAAAGCAAAAAGGAAAGGATCTCCTCCCACCAACGAGATCCACTGAAAATGAAATTGAGAAATGATATGAACCCAACATTGTAAGATCTAAAAGGGAATAGGAGTAGGCAAGCAATCAATCAAGAGAAAGTAGATCCCAATCCAAGTTAACTTGGATAAGGGAATCTCCAATGCTTTGATTTGACCAAGTATAAGATGCCCCACATAGATCAATATCATACAAAGCATTATCATTAATGAAACTCATCAAGTCAAACCTACTATCATCCACAACCTCAAAGCCCCCTTTCTTTTCCAAATTGTTTAGAAGCATGTTGAAGTCACCCATAACCAACCATTCATAAATAGAATGGATATATTTGAAGGAATTCAAATTCCCCCATAACCTCTTTCAAGCACATTTAGAATTAGCGGTGTAAATATTGGGGGTGATCCAAGAGAATTTATCCCTAATATGCTAAAATGAGGTAGCAATATGGTTTGGGTCCCTAAACACAACCAACCCTCTCACAACCTTATGATTCCAAAAAGTAGTGACACCCCCAGAGGCTCCATCAACATCAAAACCATGAAACCCACAATCTTTGATGAATCTATTCTTAATTATATCTAGCTTATCCATAGATATTTTAGTCTCCTACACAAGGATGATATATGGTCTATGATATCTCACCATATTGGCAAGAAGATCTTGCTTATGAGGGTTATTCAACCCTTGAATATTCTACGAGAGAATATTCATCAAGATTTGTGAGGTGTACTTTTTAAGCACATCTCAAACAAGGTTTTCTAGGAACCTTCCACAATATCTAACTTACTTTCCTTACCCCTATGTTGCTACAATTTGGGTCTACCTCTACCCCTCTGTTTTGACCCATAATCCACTTTCTAATGATTTCTCATCGACACTAGAAGGGGAAACATGTTTTTCTTCCTATTCCTAGTCTTAACCAAAGAAAATGGAGGCTCCCTTCCTTCTCTAGAATCAACCTAAGAGAGGGAGAATCACAAATCATCTCCAATGATACAAGAGGTGAGTACAAAATTTTTAGCGTGAGTAGGTGAAGCATTAAGTTGATCAGTTTTAGCAAACTACTCAATCTCCATCACACCCATAGTCCCCAAAACTAGACCTTCTTTAGCCACAACCTTGTTTGTAGGAACCAACTCCTTTACCCCATCAACTAGCCTACATAGATGGTCCTCCATAGAATGAACCAACTCCCCTTCTTCCAGCACAACAACTTCTTGAGATAAATCTTTAGCAAGAGCTCCAACAACAAGAGACACCTCCCTCACCACAAAGTTAACTACATACCTTGCAAGCTCAAGGACTTTTAGAATAGAAGCCTCCACTACCTTCTTCACCATAGAGGAATCCACAAGCTGAGAATCTACTCTCGAAGAAAGATCCTTAGATAGAGTAGCCACCTTATACATTAAGGGATCAACCACTAAAACCCCACCCAAACCACCCCTTGGGGATTGAGAACTCTTAGGGATAGCATTAGACCCCATTGAAGACCTCTCCTTTTCCTTTCACACCTTAAGGGGAGGATGAGAAGGCTTTGGAGTAGGCTTAAGAGGATTAAGCAGACATTTATTCACCTAGTGACCAACTTTCTTACAATGAAAATAAGCAAAAGGGATGGTTTCACATTCCACCACTTGATTATACACACCCACTTAGAATTAATCTTTATTTTCTCAAGTAAACCCATAGATTGATCAACAATCACACAAAAACAAGCATAAAGCATCATTTTCCTTAAGGAATTCATCTAGTCAATAGACAATAGCTTTCCAAAAGTATTGGAAATACTAGTAAACTTGCTCATCCCAAAACTCCAATGAGAGGGCGGGAAAATGAATTGAAACCGGTGCCGAAGAGAACAAGCACAAGCTTGGGTTAAAACCATATTCCCACCTCTTAAGAACCAAAGAATATTTTCCAATCATCTATGGCCGTTTATTAAGGACACTTGCAACATCTTCTTCACAAGTAAAGGAGAAAGAGAAAAATACTCTTGCCATTGCAACAACCTCCACCTGACCCTTTAGTCTCCACCGCTTAAACACAAGATTACAAAAAAATGCAATATTTGGTTGTGGACCCAAAAAAATTCCCACCAAAGTCATATCCATCAAATCCAAAATCTTCTCGATGATGCAGTCAGGAATAGAAATAGAGTACTCATCAATAGTTGAGTTAGCAAGGAAATCAATTGGAGGGGAGGAACTCTTACCTTTAGGTCTAGCACCAAAAATATTAGACCAACAAGCTCCATCAAACAAGACCTCAACATGCTTATGTCCTTCAACAACAAAATTAGCAATAGGAATCTTGGGCTTAAGACAAGAAGACAAACCCACATCCACCAGAATCGAAGGGGCCCCCACAAAATCAATACAAGAATCAATGGCCACAAAAATTGATGAGTCTAGAACACCAGCCATGAGAAAGGACCCACTATCCTTACCATTAGCTAGAAAAGAAGTCGACACATTTGAACCAAACACTTTCCCATCAAAAAACCTACCACCATTATCGCTTTCCAGAGAACCAGGCTTTGTTGTCTTTAAAGAGTGAAAAAACAACACCTTCATCAGAAGAGAGCACCATTATAGATAGGACATGTTATTGATCATAGCTCAACAATTATAAAATGATTATACATTCAAATTTTAAGTTTCAAAGTAGGAAAACGTGCACACAATGAATAAAATAATATCGAATACCATTTTTTATATATAAAAGTGTACAGTAATTATGTATGTACATTTACAAATTCGGCATATATGCCAACTCAAAATAATATTTACAAAATGTGGCATATGTCATCTCAAGGTCTATATAAAATGTACATCTCAAATAGCTATGTCATGTCAAGAAAATCCTAAACTTGTGTTGGATCATCAAAATTAGCCTCTTCACACCACTTGATGGATGAGAAGTTGACTGCACAATAACAATTCAAACCACAAATTATATTAATTAGCTCAATGTTAAATAACTTAGACTACTAAATAGAAAATTGTCTACTATTTCTAATAAATTTCTAATTAACATATAATCACTATACTAAACTATAATTTTTCAAAAATATCAATTATAGTTATATTCAATTCTTCATTACCTCAATCCTTTGTTTTCTCACTAAAAAATGTTCAACAAATAATGGTCCCTTAGGATGATCAGGAGTCCTACCATATTGAAATGGTAGAGGATCCACATACGTGGATGGCAGAATACTCTATAAGAAGAAAAATAAAATTGAAAAAATTAATATATAACTATTTAAAGATAAACATAAACTAAACATATATATCTACATATATTTAGAAACTTATATATCTACTAGATATAAAAAAAACCATATACTTGAATTAGTGATGCAAGTGAGATATATGGTACAAGGATATATGGCTCTTACTAAATGTGTTTGTCTATGAAATCCATTTTATTTGGACTCGTGAATTGTTTAGTATAATATTTCTTCTATTCATGTAGTGAAGAGATCTATAGAATTTACACCTTCACCATCAAAACTAGTAACAAAGAGAAGTGTTGTATCTACTTCTTATGCTCATAGTTTCTAAGTACCCAATCAATTTATTTCTTAAAATATGTGTTGAATATATTATTATGGCACCAAATAATTAGGTATATAACTGAGAAGGATCTAAGGACACCAAACAAAAGTTGAGGGGTTAAATGAATTTACTATTGAATTTTACTTTTGTAAATATTGTGTATATAAAAAATAGAATCACATTTAGTATTAAATTATAATTTTCATTAATCTTATAAGTTGTTGGGTTTGATCCATTTATTTGTACGGTTATATCTTTGTTCAATATATCTTTTATAGATGATTATTCTATAAGGACACTATTTAGGGGTGAGTATGAATTCTTTAGTAAGTTTAAGGAATTTAAAGCTCTTTTAGAAAAATAGACTATTAGGAAAATTAAGGTTTTGAGGATTGTAATGACGAAAATTGTACTACCTTCTTGGAGATAGTGAAATTTCTCATTTAATCTAGACCTATTTTAGTACCCTCACATTAAAATCCCCTTTAATTCATGATTAATAGGCCCCTAAGACCTTTACTTTAAATTGTGAGGCTTATTTCAACCAAAAACTTGACAAAATCATCAAAAGCACTTAAATTTCCAACAACCCACCCCAAAAATCTAAGGTGGGACTCATATGCCACCTTAGGCATATGACTCCTAGGTGGGACCCATATGCTAGAGGTGGTGTATGAGTCCAATTTGGGGTTTTTTTAGGGTTTCAGTGGGAAATTCAACTTTTTAATTTAAATTTTTGGTTGACGTCGGCTTTTGAGATCTGAATAACAATAAATTAGGTGTATTGCCTATATAAACAAGCTTCTAAAGTCATTTTTCATTTTCAATCTAAGCAAGCATTTTCAAGAGAAATTTCAAGATCCAAGCATTGAAAAGTGCTCAAGCATTCTTTCATAAGAGCATTCAAGTTTCAATAGCAAGTAAAGTTGAAGTCTTGGAGCAGCATTGAAGTGTTTTTGCAGGTCTTCAAGCTCACTTTCATTCAAGATCTAGTATTTTCAAGGGTTGATTATGGTTGTCTATGGTGAATCATGATGGATTCTAGGTTGGGGAGATGCAATTATCCATCAAGCCAAGCCTAATGACTTGTTTCCTAAGTGATTCCATCCTCCATTGTCACTCTACTTTCATCCTAAGGAAGCTACATGCATCATCATGACTTATTAGAGTGATTTGGCATCTCTCAAAGTGAGTCATTACATTCAAGCTTCATTCATGAATCTCATTCTTGCACATTAGAATAGGGTTGCATTACATTTGATATTTCCTAATCTTAGACACACTTAAGGTTAGGGTTTATGTTCACATTTACATTCAAGATCCATTGTTTCTATCAAGGTTTAATTACAAAAACTAGGGGTTTGACCAAGGAAAACCCCCCATAAGAATTAAAGCAAGTCTATTCTATTTTGTAGGTCTTTTCATAGGTTTGGATATAAAAATTAGTTTGGAAGGAAAGAGAAAATATTGGAGCACAAATTTGAGCTTTGAATTCCCAAAAAAGTAGACCAGGACTGATATGCCAGAAGTGGCGTATGAGTCCCACTAAAGGAATTTTTCTAGAATTTTTGCAAATCCTGAATCTACACTGCCAGAAACTTATTCCAAACCAAAACCCCTAGTCTGGGACCAATACACCCAGACTGGTGTATGAGTCCTAGTGTGCCAAAATTTTAGGTTTTTTAGTATTTCATAGCTTATTCCAATCTTCTTCAAGTTTCTAGGTGCACACCTTTCATCTCTTATCTTTCTATTATGTTTTGCATGCTTTTCTAGGTCATTTAGTTAAATATTGCATCATATTAGGGTTAAGCATCACATCTTTCATTTCATTTTTCTTTCCAAGCCCTAGCTTAGTGGTGAACCCCTCATTAGTTTACAATTAGACCCTAGGACAACCCTTTTGCAAGATATCTTTTGCCTTTGCATACTTTAGATTGAGATCTCTAGGGTTTCCCTTCAATGAAATGATTGTGAACTGTGTTTTCTCTATATCCTAAGCCATAATTAGCAAATACATTTTCTTTTATTTCAAGGCTTAACAATGGTAGTGAGTTTTGTTTCATATATTTTTATAGATTATATAAAGAACATGGGGAGATACAAGACAACTCAAATTTCTCTTTATAATAATAGATTATTAAGAGTGAATAGGACCAGTTAATTCTCCAAGAGGGTAATGACTAGTTAATGAAACCATTCACTTTAGAAGAAGTTAAATCTGTAATTTTTTCTTTTCCTTCTAATAAGGCTCAAGGTTTGGATGGATTTTCAACCATATTTTTCCAAAAATGTTGGGATTTTTTTATAGGTGTTGATCTTCTCCAGGCCATGGAATAATCAAGGGAGTTAGGGACCATGTTAAAGCAATTCAATTTAACTCATTTGGTTCAAATAATCCCAAAGGTTAAGGATCACAAGTCATTCTCATATTTTAGACCCATATCCCTTTGTAATACAGTGTATAATGCATTCACAAATTCTATCTACCTTAGGCTTCATCCTTTTATATCTAAAATAATATTAGAGGAACAAGGTGTCTTTGTACTAGGAAGGGAAATAGAAAAAGGTGCTCTGGTTGCACATGAAGTATTACATTCTATAAAATCTAATAATTGTCCACCTTTATTATAAAGTTGGATATGATGAAGACCTATGATAGGGTGGATCAGTCCTTCTTAACTCAAGTCTTAAAGAAGTTTGGTTTTGGTCAAAAATAGTGTAAATGGATTCCATCATGTTTGTCAGGGGTAAAGTTCTTTGTAATCATCAATGGCACACCAGTGGGTTCCTTTAGTTCATCTTAGGGTGTTTTTCAAGGGAATCCTCTTTCTCTCTTTTTTATTTATAATACTTTAGAGGCTTTGAGCAATTCTATTCAAAGGGTGCACCTATAGGGTTTATGGTAGGGTATTTCAATTCCATTCACAAATATAATTGTTACACACTTGAATTGTTTGTTGATGATACAATCTTTTTTTTTAAGGCTTCTCTTATAGAAGCTAAGAAATTCAAAGACATATTAGCCAAATATTGAACTACATAAGGCCAAAAAATGAATGCTAACAAATCCAAGGTTTATATCTTTAGAACAAAAGTAGCTATCAAAAAGGTAAATAGTGAAATTATTAGGTTTTCAACTGGCTGGGTATCCATGCACATACCTAGGAATACCATTATTTACTAGAGCTAACAAAATATCATATTGGGACAAAGTCATTCAAATTATTCAGTCAAAAAAGAATTCTTGGAAGGGTAGATGGCTATCACTTTCAGGTAGAATTCTAATGATAAAATCAATATTGTCAGCAATCCCTAACTATTGCATGGCAGTTCTAAAAGCTCCAAAATCTATTATTTCAAAAATTGAGAAGTTAATAAGAAATTTCTTATGGATAGGAAATATTGATAAGAAAAATAAAATCCCAATAATATCATTAGAGAATATTTGTGTTAAAAAATCTTAAGGGAGGGGCAGGATTTCATAATCTTTTAGCAAGAAACATGTGACTAGGAGAAAATCTAATTTGGAACATGTATTCAAAGTCACACTCAAAATGGTGTAAAATTATGTAGGAAAATTATTTGGACAATGCATCTTTGGTCAAGATATTCACCTTATCAAATCCACCATTAGGATCAGCAATGTGGAATTTTCTATGTGTGCAGAAAATCTATCATCCCATACATATCCTAGGAAATTTATAATGGGGAAAAGTCTTTATTTTAGATGGACTCATGGAATGGACATCTACCCTTACACACCATTCAAAAACTTCAAATGGAAATTGTATCATTAAAATGGGGTACTAAAGTGAAAGAATACTTTCATAATGTAGATGATTTCACAGGAAAATTTATTTGGAAAGATCTCTCCAATATACCAATACTTGTTGATAAAAAAAAAAAGGTTGGAAAATATTTTTAAAGAGAGGATTATTTTTAGGCTAGATGTCTCAAATAGATTAATTTGGGCTCCATCCAAAATAGGTTTCTATACATTCAAGCAAGGTTATAATTCAATCACCAGTAATGGTGATCATATAGAAACCCAAAGAGTGTAAATTCCTTTATTTGGAATGTCATGGTACTCCCTAAAGTGGGTTGCTTTGCATGGTTGGCATTAAAAAATAAGATTCTACGAAGTGACAGGATTTCATGGTTAAGGATTTCAAAACCTTTCAAATGTGTATTATGTGATGAAGTATTTGAAGATGCGGATCATTTATTTATACATTGTCATTTTGCTCAAACTTGTTGGAATTCATTAAAGGAAAAGTAAACTAGTTCTCTCCCCTGCCAAAAAATATTTGGGAGTTATTTTCAATCTGACCTATTTTATATAAAACATCCCTATTTGCAAGTATTTGGTGAGGGGTTCCAATATTAGTAATCTTGAATATATGGTGGGAGAGAAATAAACATATATTTAGAAAATAAATAACAACCAAAGAGCATATTTTGATAAATATTGAGAAAGCTATATTTGAAGTAACTAATGCTTATGTTCATAAATTCAAAAATGTAGGTTCTATTTTCACAGATTGGGATGCAAGCATAATGAATAATTGGGATCAACTTTCCCTTCCTTTCAAAGGAAGCCTACATCAGTCTACAAAACAAAGATTAGATAGGGGTAAGAAATCCTAGATTCCACCTCCATCGAGCTTTTTCAAGATCAATTTCGATGGGGTGGCAAGGGGTAACCCAAGTAAGTCAAGTGCAAGGTTTTCTATTCATGATTGTAAGGGTTTACTTGTTGGTTCCATGTTAGTTCAACTTCCATTTGGCATAAATAATGTATCAAAATATCAAGCTCTTCTTCATGGGCTAAACATGGCCTTAAAGCTCAAATTTTCAAAAATACAAATTGAAGGGGAGTCTCTATTGATAATAAATGCATGCAAAGAAAGACAAGTAAAAAATTGGAAATTAGCTTATATTATGCAATAGGTTTTGTTATTAATGGACCAATTAAATTTGAAGTCGCTCATTGTTATAGGGAAGGAAACTAGGTGGTTGATTTCTTGGTGAATATTGGTTGTGACCAATAGGAAGATGAAATTGTATATGATAACAATTTTTATCAATTTACACCAAAAGGTGGTAGACATCCTTGCTCATGAAGGTCTTAAGATGGGTCAATAAATTGGGATGCCTATGCCCATCAAAAGCAAAAAGGGTATCATTAAATTTCCATCAAAAAATATGTAATATAATAAAATGTTTTTCATTCACATGTTTATTGCATTTTGCAAGGGCATGAATAATATAATTTATTATACAAATATTGCTCCAAGTTTCAGGTATAATCATCACAAGGTTTTATTTCCAAAAAAGAATGATGTTAATACTCATTCCACAACAATTTTGGTTAATGTGAAAAGACAAGGTTAATCGATCCCATGATAGGTTGTGTGCACTCATTTGTTGCTAAGCATGGTAATTCAAAGTTAAATGGGAAAAATTGAATCCATTTTTACATAACATTTTTGGAAATTCTCTATCTTTGGTGTCAATATTTCTAGGTTTCCTCTGCTAAGCTCTTGGCGTCAAGGGTGGTGGGCTTGCAAGGCCTCCTATGGCATTGGCTTCAACTGTGGTGGGCTTTAAAGGGTTTCTTATGTGTAGGTTTCAGTAGTGGTGATAGTAAAGACATCTTGACATCATCAAATTCAAAGGCTTCGATAATTGGAAATAAATCCTTCATCAACAATGGTAGTAAATATTTCACAACAACATCAATTTCTAATGCAGTACTGCCCAAGGAACTATAGGGATCCATTTCTAGTCTTAATTTGGGAAATCCTATTCTCAGGTTGCATTGGATGGGAAATCATTGAGAAATTTTGTAAGTTGCATTCTCTAAGTGTCCATCAGTGCATTAAAACTATCATACATGGGCAAATCCTTCACCCTCAAACACATAGGTTAATTTCCCCATCATAACTCCTTTTTGTGTTTATTTAAAATCTCTTAGATTTGTTGTAATGTTATAATTCAGTTCCAATGAGGTAGTTAATAGAATGTTCCTAGAAAATAATGCTCTTCTAAAAAGTGTCCAATCCTATGACTTTTGGAAAGGTCATGGGTATGTGGGAGGTCTATTCCCCAGCACTTCCTATTGCACAAATAGGTGTATGTTTTTGTTTATGATCCCATTAAACACTCTTTCCAAATGAGTAACATTAGATACTTCCAAAGATCTCTCAATAGGAATGCAATTGAAATAGGTGGGGATAGGGTTGCAAAATTCAAAGAGAAGTATCATGAAATTTCCTTTCTTCTAGCTCATGAGTGTCACCCCAATATTGTAGCAGTCTCCTTTGGTTGCTCGTGTGGGGGTTGATCTTCAAGAATAGCAAGGTAAGAATTTTGTTGAGACATGGCACATGGAAGAATAGACAGTGATGAATGTTATTTATATCTATTTGGTCTTTTTCTCATCAAATTTCAAGCACATCCATTGTTGTAACTATCAAGAATATCAATTAGGTTTTGTTCCTACTAGCATATTTATGTAATTATCTTGCATATAATTTTGATGTTGTAATTCACAATATATCAACCAGTTTTTATTTCTACTAATACTCTTATGTTATAGATATTTATAATCATTATAATATAGGCTCTGCCTTTTACCAAAAAAAAGGAAATTTATGGATAGGGATAGGAGTATATTTAGTGAGATGGTTTGGAATAAAATTTCTTGTTAGAATAAATTGATACAACTTGTTACCTAGTTAACATGTCTTATATTATCTCTTGTTTATAAGAGACCTATAGATGCATGAACAAGATAAAATATCTTACTACAATTTTTCCACAATTTTTGTTGTGAGGAATATGTACATATGCCTAGGGATAAATGATCAAATATAGGGAACACAATAGTGAAATGTATCTTTATTAGTTATGGTGTCTATGTGAAATGATATAAGGTTTGGGCCCCTATGGATGAGACATTTCTATATAGAAGTGTTATTTTTTAGAAAGATTAATCCTTATTCCATATTGTTTTGATTATAAGGGAAAAATAGGTTTTGAAGGGACCTGAAACCCTTTACATCAATTTACATCAAAATGTTACTATGAAAGGAAAAGAACAATTAAAGTGCACCAAAAGCCACTAACAACCAACAAATAGCAACAAAGAAACAAAATAGAATTAAAACAAACCACAAAAAACATAATTAATTCTAATTTTTTAGAGTATTGCCCACCTCAATCTACTGATTGTAGTGCAAGTTAACCATATCCATCAATTCATATTTTTCTTCTTCAAAAGACTTCTTGAGACTACCCCTAGTTCTTGTGCATGAGCCTTTATCCTCCTCTTTGGAATTATTCTAACCCTTCCCCTTGGAAGTCTAATCCTTCTCATATAACTCTACAAAATACATTTGATCCTCTTGGAGTTGGCCAATTTTGTCAAAGAGCACCTTGAGAGAATCCATACTATTTTTTATAGAACTATGGCTAATCTACAAGAGTTTTCTAATAGCCTCATTAGTTTCCATAATCTTTCCCTCCACCGCACCAAGATGGCTTTCACACTGAGCTTTTAAATTAGAAAATTAGTATTCAAGGTCCACCATCCTCTTAATGAGTGAATCCATGGATGACCCTTTTGGCTAAGTAGCTAGATTTTCTTTCAAGCCTCTAATTTTAATGTTCACCTTATTGAACTCTTCATCACCCATTTGGCCAGTTTGAAGGTACAAGAGGTACCAACTCTAGCCATATCCAACAACTCGAACATAGTAGTATTATCATCATCAAGGTAGGATAAATCCTGAGATAGAGGATTAACACTTGTTATTTTTGGCTTGTCTAGGGCCAGATTCTCGCCCACAACCACCTTCACCTCCTTGTCAGCCTATGCATCCTCAAAAACCTTATCACCTGCAACATTGACCTTATAAGGAGGTGTCTTTCAAGTAGGATAATCTTCAACAATAGTGGAATTGTCTATAGAGACCTTCACATAATCTGGTTCCACATGCTCATCCTCTCCGCACCCTTTCAGCACTACCCCATGTAACTTAGCCAGTCTCTTAGAATCCCTCCTACAAATCCCCACATCCACATAGTCCTCCAATTGAACCGAATGTGCATCCTCCTCAAAATATTTAGAGTGAAAAACATGCAACTTCATCTTCTTTTTAGATTCTCACCAAAGAGGCCCATCCAAATTCTACTCAGACACATCCTTTCCAAACAAAGATCTACTAGAATTTGTCCCATGAATGACCAATTTCTTAGAGAGACCCTTCTTCTTCAATGTCCCCTTCTTTATTTTTTTAGAGGGAGATTTAGCTAGGGATGAAGAGGCCACAACAATGTTATCATCATCCACCTTCCACTCATCATCCTCATCATCATCAAAATTTGAACCAAAAGAAAAGGATTCATCACAAATGGCCTTCTCTTTGCCCTTAACAGACTTGGCCAAGGTGATAGCTCTCACATTCTCCATAATGAGAAAGATGCTCCCTTCATGGAGCACAGGAGTTCTATGATTCTTGAGGTGGGCATAGACCAACACCTCGAGGGATGAGAGAAGGAAAAATGGAAAATATACATGCAAATCATGTCTAAAATGATTGAGTAGAGTAAAATGATTCCCTAGAAAATCAGAAAACCTACCATCAAGGGTTATATATTGTATTAAAACTTCTACCACATCAGCCCAAATGTGCTTAAGTGAGAGGTGGTCATAGCTCCAAGAGGGAAGCTTCACTGAGTCTTCTTTCTTATTTCCCTTTAAAAAATGATCCATGGCATCTTCATTACTCTTCCTTTCTTTGTAGAATTTGTGCCCCTCCATTGGCAAGCCGATAATGAAGGAAATTAATTCTTCAATAATGTTAAATTCTATCTCATCCACCTTCAAGCATCTGATATGCCAACAACAAATGAATTTATTAGAGGCTTTGTGATCAAAACCATGAAGCCTATCCAAATAAGGCATGAAATGCCCATGTTTAAGAATCCTCCAGACTTTTTGTTTGTTCTTCCACTTATCATAGGAGATGGGTTCAATCTTACTCCTATCCCCACCCATTTCAGCAATGCCAAACACTAACAAAAACTAAAACCCCAAAACACTTTTGAAAATACAAATGAGAACAATGTTGGGCCAAACACCACCCATAAAGCATGTGATATGCAAGGGAGAGTATATTAATTGATCACCCCATATCAAAACCCAAAACTAGCTATCATCTCATAATAATAGCTTAGCCCTCTCGAGAAGGGAAGAGTACTCTTCCCATGACTTGAAATTTTTATGAATGACAACCTCACTTGAAAAGAAATTAGCTAGGGAATTTCCTTCCCTATAAGTATGAGAGACTTGGGTCTCTTCAAAATATTTCAACATCATGATAGAATCATTAATAAGGCCCTTGATCATCTAGCTAGGATTTTTCATGTCATTCAAACACTTGACAATTTTGAGTGAATCACCCTCAATGCACACTTTAGAAGCACCCCTATCCAACATAGCTTTGATGTTGATGTAAGCAACTACAGCCTCATCGTGATGATTAGTTTGATTTCCCAATGGGAATTCCACCGTGCATAATATCCTACCATCTTCATTTCTCAACACCCCCCCATAACCTATAGGCCCAAGGTTCCCCTTGGCTGCCCCATAAAATTTAACTTTGATCCAACTTGGAGGAGAGTGCTTCCAAGTAGTATTCACTCTAGCACTATTACTAGGTTTGATAGAATAAGATAATTGAGTGGTTACCCTCCAATTTGTAGTAACTAAAAGATCATAGCCAATCAAATAATTAGACAAAGTGCCCTGTGGAGAGTCTAAAACCTAGAGAGAAGAATTATTCCATATTGTTGCAACTAAAAGAAGATGGGAATAAATATGTGGTTCAACTACCCCAAAATGTTGAGAAGATTGAACCAGAAGCTTGTGAAGCACTTGAAGAGGAGGATAAATCTAATAGTTCTAAAGAGGAGGTAGAACCTTTGCCACAACTCTTGAGATGGTCTACTTGGTAGAGACATCAATTGCATAAGTATACTTTTTATTGGAGACATTTTTTCTTTGGTTACTAATACTAAAGAACCTATAATTATGAAGGAGGTGATGGATATAAGTGGTTTTAAGTTTTAAAGAACAACTATATAGATGTATTAAGTTGGCTAGATTGAAGAAGAAGAAGAATATATGGGAATTGGTATCTTTTTCAAAAGGAATAAATCCTATTTGATATAAATGGGTATCCAAAAATAATATTAGTTTAGATGGAAATATTGAAAATTACAAAGAAAGAAATCCCACAAATGACTATTCCTAGGTTGGGGGGGTAGATTTTGGTCATATTTTTTCCCTAGTTTCTAAGATGACATATATCAAGTTCTAGTTATCTTTAATAATAATTTATTATTTGATGATAGAATTGGTGAATTTGAAGAAAAAATTCCTACATGGTGGCTTGGAGGAAGAGATACATGGCATATCTTGACAACTACATGGAAAGGGGTAACTAATTTTTTGTTTATAGATTGAAAAATACTTATATGGACTCAAAAAATCTCCTAAGAGGTGGCACCAAAATTTTTAAGGATTTGGGGACTACCAAGCATATCTTGGGTATGGAGATAAAAATAGATAGATCTAATAGAAATATCTTGTTGGTCTAAAATAACTATGTGAACTTTATGTTGGAGAGATTTTACATATTATTTTTTAAATTATTAAGTGTTCCTATTTTGGTAGGGAATAAGTTATCTATCTATAGAAATGTTTGACTACATCTAGTGGGATTTATTACAAGGGTCATTTTCCTTATGATAGTATTTTTGGGAGTTTGGTGTATGCTATAGTCTATACTAGAGTAGACATTGCAAAAGTAATTGAATTCAAGTCATTTTTATGGTTAATTCTAGACAAGAACATATGGACGTAGTCAAGAGGTACTTTATCTATTTGCAAGGTACTTATGAGTGATCTATTTATTATTATGGTGGTTTTATAAAGGGCCAACACTAGGTGAATATTCATATATTTGTTGATTTAGATAGGGTAGGAGATGTCAATAGCTAAATATCCACTATTGGATATGTTTTTAGTTCATTTGGAAGTGTTATTAATTGCATAAGTGATTGTTTGTGGTCATTTCATCCGCTATAGAGGATGAGTTCATTACAAATACTCATACATGTAAGGAGGCCATATTGCTTAATATATTACATTTATAATTGAGGTTAATTCAAGGAGATTATAATTATTCATGATAAATAAAGTGTCATATGTTTGGAAAATAACATAACCTTTCATGTGAGGACAAGGCATACTCATGTCCAATATTATTTTATTTTTGATGTGATAAAGGATAAAAGGCTAATGCAATAAAATACTAGCACTTTGCATAATATTACAAATAAATTTATGAAGCTAAGGAGCATAAATAAATTGAGTTGCTACAATGATTCTATGGGCCTCTCAACCCCTAACAATTATTTGATAATATAAGTCTTCCCTTTTCTTTTTCGAGGTATATGACAAGTAGGAGAATGTTGGGATAGGTGTGTAATACACTTTATAATTCCAATGTTCAAAATTAATAATTTAATAGTATATTTGTAGGTATTGTTATGCTACCAAAGTTGCTCTAGATTTTATAGCTAGTGATAATCCTATAAAATGTGATTCAACAAGTGCATACTAATTACTAAATAATACATTGAGTTTCTTGTGATTGTGGCATTTTTCTCCCAAATGGTTTTTCTCTGTGTAAGCCTAGATGTGTTATGATATATTTATTTTGTGCTATTTTTCCTTGTATTTATATGAAAAAAATATTTTTGCACATACCTCTTCTTATAGATTAGTGTAGGAAGCATATTGTACACCTCTACTTCCTAGAATATGTTTGGCATTATTTTTTCAACATGCACCCCAACATGTATCTTTATGTCATTCACAATTTTTAAAGACTAAAAAGTGAAATCAAGTCTATCAATCTTAATTCATATTGGTTTCACCAAAAATATATGGAAAATACTATTTAGCACATGAGCTTGACTAATTTAGTGTAACAAATTCAAAAATTCAACCTTAAAATTTCTTAAGAATTAACCAAGATAAACATCTCAATGCTAACTAAATATAACAAGATAACTTCTAACAAATTTAATTGACTACCAATCATAAAAATAAAATTATATGAAAGAAATGAAAGTGATATCCAATAATAATCTACTATATATATATATATATATATATATTACTCTCACTTGAGTATTAAAATAAGTGCATCTTAAGTACATTGTAATAATATGAAAGCCTCACAAATACATGTTTAGTACTTAGCAATGAATATACCATTAATTCATTACCAAAATATACAAAGGCTCAAAAATATAACCCTCATCCATGATAATAATATAATATATCATGATACCAACCACACATATACAAGTGGTCTAAAAAAAATATACAACATAATAGCATATGAAGAACTCCAATCTCAATCTACAAGCCAATCATCCAAGATCCCTTTCTCTTTCCATTGATCAAGAAAGGTTTTTAATCCACCATGAGGATGTCCCTTTCCTCCCATCCATTAATCAAAGTGAATAAGCACCATCCATAATCCAAATATGTGGTACAATATAATATTATTTTATATCTTTCTTAGTTCATTCCTTTAGTAACATACATCATACACATGAAATCATAGATCCAAAATATTTAAAATACATGGAATACATTTCATAATGAATGTTATCAATAATAATTTTTCAAATAATCATAACTCAAAATTTAATGGAGCTATGGTCGGGTGAGCTGATGCTATGGGTAAGGTTTTTTCAAATTTCGAAGCGTAAAGCCTGCTCTTGGGGCTAGCATTAATGCGTGAGGTCGATAACATTAGAGGGATGTCAAAGATTTCAATGGATGTGACTAATTCTTTCGTTGGATAGCTCAAAATTTCTCCCTATCTCTGGCCTGATTCTTGATGGTACTTCTCTGGGAAAAGTGGGGTTTCTTTTTGTGGCTCTTGAGACTTTTGTGTTTGTCAATTATGGAGCTACTCAGAAAGATGTTGATGCTTTGTTGGAGGAAAATAATTGGTCTAAGATGTTTGGTTCAAATTTTAAGGAGAATATTTCTTCACCTTCGGTGGACTTCTTTTTTGACCCTTCTTTCGATGAGTATTTTGTCTCTGTGTCGAATTGTATTATTGACAAGGGCATTTTTTCTATGGAGCAAATGCTAGTGGGTAAATTTTTGGGGCCCCACCCCAATATAGAATTTTTCTGAAACTTTTCCAAGAATCGATGGCATCTGAAGGGTTAGGTTGAGGTGGTGGCCCTTGCTAAGGGATTCTTCTCTTTTTCATTCTCTTGTGAGGAAGATCTATTGAAGGTCTTGGTGGGGTGGCCTTGAATTATTTAAAAATCTACTTTGGTACTGAAGAAATGGGAGGCAGGATTCTCCCTAAGTTCCTACTCTTTTGATTTTTCTCTTGTGTGGGTCTGCTTGCCAGGGATTTCACTTGAATTTTGGGACAAGCAAGTTTTCAAAGGTATTGTGTATACCTTCAGGTGCTTGTTATCTATTGACCATCTAACTGCTTCTCGGTGTTAGTTAGTCTATGCTCAGTTGTGTGTAATTTTGGATTAGGCTACAGATCTTCTGACTTCTATCAAGATTAATTCTAAGTTGGAAGTATGGGAGCAAGTAATTGAGTTCGATTCAATCCCTTTTTCCTATTTTCATTGCAAGAAGGTGGGTCACTATGTGAAGAAGTGTCCTCTAAAGCCTAACATGCCCTCCCAAAAGGTCATGGCCCCTAGGATGACATCCATGCCTGCTAAAGTGTGGAAGGAGATTGGGAGGTGTCATGATTAGAGGGAGGTGTTGAGTTAGTTGATCCCTTGATAGGGAAAACTTTAAGAAATCCCCCCCACTTGGCAAAGGTGTAAAATCCTAGTGAATCTTTTATACTTCCTAATAAAAATATTAATTTTAGTGGTAAATTTTTTCATTTTTCATGAAAAAAAAATAATGTCCATTGGAGAATATTTTCTAATCGCTAGAAGTCTATGGAAAATCTTGGTGAAATGCAATTTTTTTAAAACCATTAAATTTTTTCCATTGGCGATTAAAATCTATTTTCAAATAAACAAAATATTTCGATTGGTGAATTAAACCTATTATTGAACTAGAAAAAATAATTTTGTTGGCGATTAAAACTTTTTTTTCAAACTAAAAAATAAAACTCATTAGAAAATTAAGCATATTTTGAAATGATTAAGAAAAAAACATTGGAAAATTAAACATAATATAAAACTATTAAAAAAATGCATGAAAATAAAGATTATTTGCCTCATTGTTTTCATCAACCATCCAAAAACCACCTACAACTATAACATTTTTTTCAAAAAGGAATCTTAACATGTTTCATAATAGAAAAAGTAACCCTACCCAACTAAAACCAATTCCACAACTATCTGTATCTACCTTACATATTTCAACAAGCCAAAAATTTAGTACTAGTCTTGCGTTAATTTTGCAAAAATCCTACAAAAAACTACAAATTCTGCAAAAATTGTGTTAATTCATCTTATGCCTCCTCGCATTCTGTCCTTTTTCTTTCATACACTTTTTCTCTGCTTTTTCCTGTGCTTCCACCTTCATCAACTCTATAAAGAGCTTCAATGCTTCCCATCCTAACCTTGCTTCTTCCCTCCATTGATTTTTAATCTCATCCTCTGGCCAACACATGAAAGGGATGCATCCTTCTGCCCCTTCTAGTTCCACATTTTCAAAGCCTTCCCGAATGTCGAAACCTTCACCTAGAACTTCCCATTCAAGTATTGATTTTAATCCTTCCAAGAAATCTCTATGCACAATCATCTCCATCACTTCTCTCATTGTGTTTGTTGATTCCCCCAAGTCCAAACCCCATGCTATAATCAAGGAGTATACATCCATATTAGTCTTGTATCTATGCCTCAAATTTCCAAAGGATTTCAACAAAATTATCTGCACACTTTGTACCAACCTCCCATTAGTGAATTAAAAAAAAACCCATTAATCTTTTGTCAGAAGCTTCACCATAAAAAAGGTTTAATTTCCTCCTCGAACGCAGAGTTAAGTTGGCCTCCATTTGAAAACTATTGCACCTACACTGCACCACCACCACTCTTTTAGACTTTATGTGTGCCTTCTTCTCCACACCAAACTCTATTATTAACTTCACTAATCGAGCGCTGAGAGGTAATAATTTTCCAAACTTTGCACATACCAATCTTAATTACCCGTTGATCCTCCAGTCATGTCCACTTGCTAAAATATTCCTGCAATCTTCACTTCATAAATGCACCATCCTTGCCACCTTTCCTATATTAATTCACCAAATTTGGGGTTTTGGTGCTTTTCCTAACCTTAGTTGCAACCTTTCCTATCTTAATTCACCAAATTCAGGGTTTTGGTGTTTTTCATAACCTTAGTTACAAGTCTTTCTTGGTCATCTTTGTAGTTTGTAGTCGGTGGGTTAGACATTTCGAAAACTTCAAAACATCAGACTTTGGTTCTAAGGTTCCAAATTTCAGCAACCATGTGACATTATGGACCACAACCACCTGATGAATTTTCAATGGATGGTTGTAGTTGCATTTCGAAAGTATATCTCTCAAGCACTAGATTTGTGAATTGAAACCTCCAAAATTACACTAGAACTGTTAAATATTTTACCGTTTAAATATTGTTGCTCTTTTTTACCATTTAATATTGCCTAATTCAGACCAAAATATTTTATGATAAAGCCTTAAATCTTAACTCTTTAATCCTAAGGGTCGAGTCTCGTCAACCTAGCAATGTCCCCATTTGAAATTATGCACATGCATAAAGTTTGTTTTAAAAGAGGGACCGTTCGATGAATTTTTGATGGAAGGCTATAGATGTATTCCAGAAGTAAATCCTTGAAGCACTAGACTTGTGAAATGAAACTTCTAAAATAACACTAGAACTGTTAGATTTTCACAAATCAATGGTTGAGATTTTATTAATTATTGGTTTCAAAAATCAACATATAGTTTTGATCATAATTGAGAAAAATTTATTGTGACTTATTAGAACATTGATGGTGATTAAGATAAAATGAGACATTTAATTCTCTCTTTTCAATGCGTCGAAATACTCTACCTTTCATTTACTCTATTTAAATTCTCAATTTGGCTATGGTATTGGGCGAGAGAGTGGATTAATTCCATATGAATAGCTAGAGTGATTGATTGGATAGCTTTATATTGAAAATTGTGTGATTATTGTAGAATTGTAGATGATGATGTCAATAATCTAGTGATTTTGACAATCGACATCTTGCATGGCACTGCCAATTTTGACAATTGATAGCTTGTTAGTGTGAGGTACAATTTGTAACTTTGCATGTAGCTAGCTTGAGGTAATGATGAAGTTGGATTTTTAGTTTGTGTGAATTGCAATTATTACTATTTAGGAGTAACTATACACAACCTCACACATGACATGTGTGAGGTGTACAAGGGACCAAACTGGTAGTGGCACTTTTGGTGGCACTTTTGGCCCATAAATAAGGATAGTGAGCACAACTAAAATCATTTGTTTAATTGTCATAAGGGTTTTCATTTTGTATGGTTAATAACTTAATAAGGATTTAGGAAGAAGATGATGCGGTATTATTAGGGATGCTCTAAACTCTCATGCCTCTAGTTATGTAGTTATAGAATAAAAGACCAATTTCCTTCAAGTTTAGAATGGGTGGAATTGGAAAGAAGTTGATTTGGTTTACCTAACTTCTCAAATAGGTTTTGGATCAAGATGAGGAGCTCTGACGGAGATAAGTTTTATCCTAGTGGATGGAAGTTACAATTAGAAGATGGGAGCAGTTTTACTACCCCTCATCGTCTGCATGGTTGCCCAAGCAATTCCCATGCATTTAATTTTACTGCCCATTTTCTGCATGGGGGCAGTTTTACTAGCCCTCATCGTCTGCATGGTTGGCTAGGAGATTCCCTTGAATTTATTTTGAGACACCATGGCCTACTAGGCATGCCCCATGCATTTATTTTTAGTGCTCATCTTTTGCATGGGAGCAATTTTACATTCCCTCATCTTCTACATCAATCTGGTTCTGAAAGGGGCTAAGTAAATTTTGTATCTTCAGGACTCCCATTTCCCCAGTTTGATTAGGCTCCCTTTCCCCAAGCATTTATTTTTAGAGCCCATGGCTAACTCGACAAGTCCCATGTGTTTATTTTTTAGAGCTCATGGTTGACCCAACAAGTTCCATTTATTTTTAGAGATACATGTATCACATTTATGTTTTCAACTTTTCACCAATAGTCCAACAAAAGCTTGGCACTTGTGCTTAAATTTGTATTTGTACTATGTAATAATGTGACATTGTAATTTAATTGTAATAAAATAAATGGTTGTGCTATTAATGTGACATTGTAATTCATTTTATTAATTCCTTTGCAAGTTAAGTGCTATTAATGGTTGTGCAATGTGCTATTAATGTGACATTGTAATTCATTTTATTAAGGCCTTTGAAATGTTAAGTTTCTGGCCCCTTGGCCTTGACATCAATCCTAGCGCATTAAACTTTAAAAAAAAATTAAAACACATGTTTTAAAGCAAATTTAAAGAAAATTTAAAACACATGCTTTTTGTTTATTATTTATATCATAAATTACTCAATTGTTTGATGAACATTTGATGTATGGTTGTAGTTGCATTCTAGAATGAAATGTATAGAGCGCTACACTTGCTAACTTAAACCTCCAAAATCACCCTATAACTATTAGATTAACAAAGATGAACGGTTTAGAATTTTTTGTCAATGCAGGAGTAAATCATTGTTTTTAATGGCTTATCTTAAATGTTGTTAGCCACGTACATTGTACGACCTAATTGTGTATTGTGTAGTCTATAACTGATGAGTAGACGTTTCAGTGTCATTCAATTTTCTCATTGTAGTGCACCACCCTATTCTGGGTTCTACAGTTCCACTTCCAACAAATCCATTCCAGTAACCCAGTTTCAAGCTTCAACGTAGTTTCAACTTCAAGAATCAAAATTCAAAATCCAGGTAAGTTAAAGAATTCCTATGGCTACATTTCACTGCTTCACATTTCTTAAAATCTTATTTTGTCAAACTTTGAAGTTTAGGTTTAGGGTTAAGAGGCTTAAGAGTTAAGAAAAATTAAGGACTAATAAGGAATTCACAAATTTTATATTATTGATTGTATTAGCATGTCTACCACCAATGCCACTAGAGCAATGTCAGATAAAAAAATACATTATGCAAAATTGCTTAAAACCCCAAGTTTCACTAATGAATACCATGATATTTATGATCCTAAAACCTATGGTTGGTGTACCTCAGAACTTAGATTTTCATCTAAGAATAAGGCTACAAAGAAAATGCAATTGCAATTTAATAGTATCAGTGCACCATGGGTAATTGGATTAGGGTGCATGATGTTACATGAGGTTTTCCCTTGCCCAGAATTTATCATGGTCCGTTCCCTAATTTATGATGATAACAAAATAGAAATTGTTAATAAAGATAGAAAAGAATAATTTTTATCCATTAATCCAAAAGAACTTGGAAAAGTGTTGGGCTTGGGGTTTACAACCAAAGAATTTGGAAATGTCCACATTGACCTAGAAAAGCTTGCTAGTGATTATGAAGATGTGGATGAAATGGAGAAAAAATATTTCTTAAATAGAATAGTTTAGGATAGAAACAAATTGAAAGGTGATCATAAGCCTCTTATGATTTGGATATTTTTAAACCATGGGTTTAGGATACTATTTCCATGCTAGCATTTTTCCTCGAACTGGATAGCAAGTTGGAAGTGGGTGCATGCCTCCTTCAAATAGTGTATAATATCCAATATGGTGTTCCACATGCCAAGTATAATTTTATTGAGCACATTGTAGAATCCATGCATAAACAATTGTTAATGATTAAAGGAGGTTCCACTGAGACATTTAGGTTTGCAACCTACTTGTGCTATCTTTTTCTATTCAAATTCAGAGGAATATTTCATACCAACAAGCTTCAGATTCAGCCCTATGGTAATAGTAATCCTGAGCAAAAGAAAATGGCTCTAGTATATGAATGGACCCCTATTATAAGGTTGCATGATTCTCAAAGTAACTATAGTCATTTTGTAGACTAATGCTTGGCTCCATTGCATCAAGCAATTACAAATACTCCAATGCCTAGATTGCCTATGTCATATAGAAATTGCATTCAACTAGGAAAAGAAATGCAATTGGCTAATTGGTACTTAATGGAAGAATATATTGTGTTAAGATTTTATGGATCGGAAGTACATCCATACAAACTTCCAATACATGTGACAGAAAGGGTTTTTGCTTTGGAATATGTAAGGAAGATACAAAGTACTAATAAAAGACACTTTAGCGGTCAGGGGAAGAAGACCTTATTTCCTTCTTTACCATTTTCATGTGGAGGGATGAAATTTGAGAGAAAATCATTTAGTGTGGCACATGATCTTTTGAAATTTTTTTATTTTGATGCTATCTATCACTGGAAATATGATCCATGTGACACCATTAAATCAATGATTGTGCTCAATAAGAATGTTGGAAGTAGGATTCAACATCAAAGTAAACCCTTGCTTGAAAACTTGAGAAACAAGGATTCTTGGGATGAGGTCAAAGTAGCAATGGAGAAAAGCTCTACTAAGAATGGTATTTCTTTTGAACAATTGTTAGCAGAAATTATGGCATTGCATCGAAAGACAATTAGGAGGTACAACAATTTTTATGAAAAAATTCATAAACCATCTAGTAGAGTAAAAATGCTAGATTCTCTAGAGAAAGAAGTTACAAAAAAAAATTGGTCACAATTAAAAATTATTGTCTTTTGGTCTATGATGAAGGGCCTAGGTGATCCAAGATCTCTTGTGGAGTATGGAGATAATGAAGAAGATCTTGAGTTTAGCAAATTATGGAATATAGAGCATCTGAATGAACAAGAAGATGAAGAAAGTGGTGATGATGGGCAAGAAGAAAGCCATGTCAATTTCAAACTTGGTTTAAGTGAGGCCACAAAAGAAGCATTTACTACAAGAGCATCCATAGCTAAAAAAAATGGGTTATGAAGGTGGTGGTTTGGGGTCCCAAGGACAAGGAATTCCTATAGTAATAGATGTACAACATAGAAAAATAGTTGATAAATCTAGCCTTGGAGTTGATAAAGTAGATCAAGGGCAAACAAGTAGAGTTGAAACAATTCAATTTGTTAGAGCTTAATTCTCATCCTCATGGTCAGACACAATCACAACTAGGACATGTCCATCATGGAGGGCTTAGTGCAACTAGCACTGCCTCTGGTGGTGATGGTATGGGTAGTATTACTAGTAGTGGTCAATAGGTGCTACAACAAAAAATTACACAAAAGAGGAAAACAACACAATATACCACAAAAACACCAGGTGATCAAGGCATACATAAGAGGAAAAGGATTTTGATAGGTCCAACTCCAAGTCACACTACTAGTGGATACACCACAAAGGAGTTATTTCCAGGCACTCCCCCAATGCTAGTTAGTTTGGCTGTGACATCATTAGCAACTACAAGTAATCATATTCCTTCACCATTCAAGCATTCCATTTTTCCTACATCCCTGGGTTTTGATTACATTGAAGATTTTAAAAAGAAATCAGAATTGAATAAAAAAGAAAAGAAGCAACTGATGGAGAGTGCATCTTCTCTAACTTTAGAGCCTACAACAACCATGGTATTACCCACATTCGACACAAGTAAATAAATCATGGAGTCCACAATTCTTATTCCCACAATTGAAAACAAACCAGCAAATCAAATGGCTCCATCTGAATTCAAGGTGAACAATTTTCAATTGGATTTTTTGGACTCAAAAATACTAACAAAATTAATGTATCAAAGAAGAACAATATTTGGTGTACACATCATTGCTAAAGCAAGATAGAGAGAAAAAAATGTTGTAGACTCAAATTGAAAAGTTATAGGAAGACCTAGAAAATGAGAAAGCAAAGAGGAAAGTAGCAGATAACAAGAGCAATGAATTAGAAAAAAGAATTAAAAAATATGCCTCTACATTGACAAGGAAAGAGGATAAGTAGAATGAGACTGTAAGACCTAGAAAATGAGAAAGAAAAGAGGAAAGAAGTAGATAACAAGAGCAATGAATTAGAAAAAGAATTAAAAAATTTGCCTCTACATTAACAAGCAAAGAGGATAAGAAGAATGAGACTGTAGTGAATGAATTGAAGCAAAGGCTAGATGAGAGCAACAAGAAATATGATGAGGAAAAATTCACTTCAGAAAAATTAAGACTAAGCATTGCAAATGGAAATGCACAGTGGGAACAAAAATTGGAGGAGAGAAAAAGAAATGAAAGATTGGAGGCAGAGCTGATGGAAGCAAAAAATGAAATTAAGTCTTGTCAAAATAAGTTATCTTCATTTGTAGAGAAATGATGAGGCATATGAATCAAAATATCTGGGATGAAATAATGCAGGGGATTGATCATTTGTGTGACATGTTTCAATTGATTGATTCTATCAGACAACATCATAAGAAGCTCAACAAATATTTAATGGAGAACAAAAATGTGTTGGCATTAGAGAAATCAACAAATCAAATTCAAAATATAGTCTACAAATCCAGTGACAATGTTTTGAAATCAAAAGGAATTACGAATCAGCTTGCTACATCAATGACCTTGTCATCTGTCATTGAAAAGCATTTGAGAATGCATGAAACAGAGAAATAGTTGCATTTTGCTATAGACAAGATGAAGGTGGATGCAAAGTTAAGGAACTTCACAGAGCTTGGTTTACCAAAGGCTTTTGTCACAAATGAGTGATTCGTTGGATGGAATGATTTTAGAAAGAAGATGGAGGATGCAAGGAAGATTGATTTGGACCAGTTTCCTCAGAACCCAGATGTGGTGACCTATTTGGATCCATCAAACCATTGCTAACCCTGAATTCAAAATTGATTGAAGAATCTAAGACAAGTTCCAATTTGAATCATGAATTGTTAACAAATCTTCAAGTCAAACAACATCAGTTAGAAAAAATGACAATTCCAACACCTAAAGAGTGGAAGTTGCTAGAAAAGGTGATGTAGTGATTTAATTTTTGATAATATGAGTTTCCAAGTTCCAACTTAGCTCTGTGCAGAGTTGTCTTTGGGCAAGATTTTGCATTTCCAATGCCTCTATGTATTCCTATGTGATATAGTGAATCAATTTAAGAGCTCAAATTCAGACTTCAGTAATGTGTTGATGTTCAATTATCTGTATTATTAATTATATCATTTGAAGAAAAATTTTGGTAGTGGTTTCAAATTCTCGATACACTTGTTATTATGTTCATTGTTGTATATGCTACTAATACTATTGATAATATGTTATTAATCTAATAAGCATTGAGTTGAGTTTTGAATCACTAAGCACATGCTCAAGTTTTACTTTTAACACAATTAAAATATGAACTATAAGGTGATTTTAATTCCACGCATCCATAATCTTAGTGAAATTGCATTACAATTCACACATCAATACTCAATCTCCATGACTAATTAGCATATCCACTAAACATTTATATGAATTCATGTCATGGATTATCTATTATTGGAATTGGAATAATAGATTTTTGGTTAGTTTCATTGTTGTGGTTACTATCACTCAAAGTCACGATTTTGGTGATTTTTCTAACCTTAGTCGCTAGCCCTCAAAGTTTTATAACCTTGTCGTGGACCTCTAAATTTTCATAACTCCCTAATTCCTCAACATGGTTGATGGTTCACTTTGTTGAGTTGCAAGTCCTTCTTGGTCATCTTTCTAGTCGATGGGTTGAAGGTTTGGAAAACTTCAAAACTTCAGACTTTGGTTCTAAGGTTCCAAGTTTCAACAACCATGTGACATTATGGACTTATCTTTCCTTAGCCTTTCAAAGGTGTTGTCATCTAACACCTCATTGAATACTATGTACAGACTAATGTAAAATATAAAATATCACAATTTCATGGAATACAACATAAAATATCATCAACTATAGTTTGAATTTAGAATATGATTCATGAAGTGCAATATAAAATAAAATATCATGAAGTGCAATGATTCATAATTTCATTGAATACAATATAAAATCTCATCAACTATAGTATGGAACAATGGAATTTCATCCTGGGATCCATGAAGTGCAATATAAATACCTAAAAGTTGCTAATTCTCTTCAATCTCTTCCATTTCCCAAATGGACTCGAAGTCCTCAAACTAACATTCATCATCAGATAAAGTAAAAGAGTCATCTTGAATTTGATTAGAAGTCTGCTCTTCATTTTCTTTAGCCTGTGTCTCAAATTCAACATTCATTGTGTCATTTTTGTCAATGTCATATGTCTGAGTCCCATTCCCACTGCTAGTTCTACAAGTACCAACCTTTGGAATTGGAGTGTTGCACAACCCGGTCCCTCTTCTTTCACATGTGGACCTCCATATTTTGAGTGCCCTTTCAAAAGCAAAATTTTTGACATTATACACAGTTCCTTTCATCTGCAAGCAATTTTCCAAATTCTTGTCTAGTTTGTTTCTTAACTTTGATTTCAAAAACCCCAATGTAATGAAATCTCTCTCATCCTCCACTGACCCCAATATCATTGTTTGACATAAATCAACAAGTTTGAAATATCCTGATATCGAACCACATAATATTTCACTATGACCTAAGTTTGTCCAAACCTTTTTTTATTGATCCCGGTTCAAAGGCCTTGTCCTTTCCCATGGATTTATATTGGTCCTTCATAGTTGTTGAAAAACCCTACATTTTTTTCTAAGCTTAGCTTCATCTAAAATTCCTTCTATTTTCTACTCATTGTATGTTACAGTTTTCAAAAATTGTTCGATCAAGATTTTAACCTAAGCATGAAAATATTTTGGGTTATCTCGGTTTTCCAAAAATTGAGGATACACAATACTCATGGCTTCAAGTATTTCATGTCAAGGGAATCTTTCATGAATCTCTAAGGAAAGAGATTTTGTAGTTTCCTTCAAGTTATCACCAACAAATTTAACAATGCCTTGAAAATCTTCCTTGTTAACAGCTACTTCTCCGCTAGAGCGTCTGGTTTTCTTACATTGGTACATTTGTATCTCATATCCATGTACATAGATGCATAATTTTATTCTTGCATTAAACTATAAATAATTATCAAGACAATTCAAATCAATAAATTTTTTCCATATGAAATAATTTGGGCCATCTTTTGTTAGATCTAGATATAGATGATCGAGGGCCAAGCATGTATGTTCATGTAGATTGGCATATTCATTAATATATATAGTTCTTTATTGAGCTTTCTTCACAAGCTTGTTCATCATATCCAGCATGGGGAGAAGACTATTTAAAGTCAAGAGTGTCTCTATATTGCTTAACCTATGTAAGAGGTCGAGAGCTTTGTCTACTGTCCTGATATTTTTGTACATCACTCCAATCAAGGATTGATCTTCTGAAAGAACTCGTTGCACTGGTCCATGCAGGGAGATCCATCTGGTATCGACATCCTTGAGAAGCTTGTTTCCTGGTGTTATTCTATTAGCAAAATTTGAAATTATGTGAAACGTTTAGGACTTCGGCAAAAGTATGCATGGATCTCGCGGACTAGATTTTTGACTTTTGATACTGTAGGAAACTTGCTTACAATTTTGAATGCCAAATTCATTTTGTGGGCCATGCAATGAATGCCAAGCATGTATGGTGCACAATTAGTTTGTAGCTTTGTGCAAACACTGGTCCTTTGACCTTGCATCACTATAGTTCCATCAGCTCCTACAGACACCAACTTTTTTGCAATTGTCAACTCATCCATACCTGCAATTTCATTCAAATATTTTTTAACTAGTTCAAATATATTTTGCGATGTTGAACTGTTCTTCATTTTATGAACACAGAGTAGATGAGCTTGGAAAAAATTTGGTTGTATAGTATACAAATGCATACATGCCCAAGAAGTATTGTTTACTGCAGTAACTTCATCTAAAGATAATGTAATGAAATTTGACTCTTTTACTTTATCCTTTAAATCTTCCTTTTCCACTGCAGCAAGAGAGTTTTCCCAATCCCATCCAATGTTTACTAACCAATGTGAGTAGGGATAGTGAGGAACATTCAAATAAGATAATAAACCAAAATATTTTGGGTAGTCTATCATAGGACGCCCTTTGGACAAAATATGAAAAAACACACTCATTTGAACATTTTTTGACAGATTTTCTTCTTCCATTGCTTTTCCAAATTGAGCCTCAAGTGTACCTTTACATGCAACAATGTTCAACATTATTTTTTCATGCTCTTCATAATTTGCAGCATACCCAACATGAAGACATTCTTCCTTTGATTTCCCTCATATGGCTGATTCTTCCTTTCCGCCTATGATTTATTTTTCATAAAATTTACCGATATGATTTTCTATAATGTCAATCTTTAGCTGCAACATCTTGGCTCTTCCACATTTCCAACTACAAATCTTACATTTGGCCAATGTTTCCTTTTCAATATTTTTTGCATTGCCAATCCCCATTGGTACCATGAATGGGTATTTTGACAAACAACCAAGATGAAAACTCATTGTCATTTCCCACTTGCACCCCCTTTTTGGTTTATTTTTCCTTTTCTTGCTACCAACATCATCATCCTCATCCAATTCAATTATCTCATTCAGGCTAATCAAGCCCAGGGTATCCCTTGGAACATATTCTACAGTATTGCTATCTTGATTTTATACATTTTGATTTAAATCAATGACAATCTCAACTTGACCTTCTGGTGGAGGTAAGGTATTGGGAATGTAGACACCGAATTTTGGTTTAAGCCTGCGACTTCCATATTCTTCATAATTCCTATTTTTCATGGTCATGATTAAATAATGTCAATTATTTAATTAATTCACCTTAACATTAATTCTTCTATTGATTAAATAATCTTAATTATTTAATTAATTCATCTTCTTTTATTTATTCTATTAATTAAATAATCTTAATTATTTGATTAATTCACACTTTTCTTTATTCTATCTCATTAATTAAATAAATGTTTTTTATTTAATTATATTACTAATTAACCGTATTTTTCTTGTTAAATTAAATAAATTATTATTTAATTTACTCTTTATCATATTTCAACTATAATTAAATAAATTATTCATTTAAATCCCTTCATCACTTAATTAAATAAATCTTATTTATTTAATTATTCTTCGAATATCAAATCTTGAATTAAATGAATTATTTAATTCATGAATTCTATTTTAATGCATTCCTTTATATTTAGATAATTGTGTGAGTTATCTAAATATTCACTTTTACTCAACTCAAAGATATATTCAAATCGCTCAGTTAACTCTTGATTTAATGTCTGAGTTGCATTCTCGAGTAATCTCTTCATCAAATCATTCAATCGTCCAGTGCTAACTCAATTGTGTGTACATGCAGATTAATTAAATATTCTTATTTAATTAATTCAATCTTTTGCGTGCATTCGAACAAGAGTTGCTTTAATCCACCTTTATCTTTGTCATGCAAAGATAATTCTTCTATTTTCAAATACCAAACTAGAAGATTAAATTATTTATTTAATCTTTAATTCTATTTCTAATTTGTATCACTCATGTCATTACTGACAGTTATTAGAATGCATGTCTAATCTGTCGATCTCAACCATTCATTGATCTTTCAATCTTGGCCTGTCATTCGAATAATCAATTTTCTATAAATTGATTTGTCATTCTTCATTCCAATCTCTCTCACGAAATCTTATGACTTTTGAGAGCACTTAATCTTGAATCTTCGATGTTTTGCTAAATCTTTATCATAGGCTATACTTGCATGAACTTACGAGAAATCTGAGGAAAATTATACTACACAAGCAAAGTGGAGAAGGGAAATCAAGATGAATCACGAAATTATGTACAAATTTGGTGAGATTGTTTCAGTTTGTTTATGTTTTTTACTTTGTTTGTTCTTTGTTGCTTAGCATTATATTGGCATTTAGATGTGTATTGCATGTTTTCTTTTGATCTTGTCTTGTGCACTTTCTTGGCATTACATTTGGTGAACCCGGCGTGAAGACACCATCTTCACGTATCCATAGACTTTTATTTTAATTTTTGTAGGTTTTTCGTATGGAATGACGCATCAGCTTGACGAAACACCGTAATTGAAATTAATAGATGCATCAGTTTGACGAAGCGATGCAATTGATTTCTTGAACCGCATCTGACATCAAAAACGCTGCATCTGAAAAACCACGATGCATCTGAATAACCCTAAATCGCAATTGACTGGTGAATACCGAGACACAATTCAAGAGAAGATCGACGCATCTGATTGGTAACACAGCGATGAAATTGACTGGTAACCTTTATTTCTATTTTTGGAAATCTAAAATTTTCAATTAATTTGTGTGTTACTAATATTTGATTTTCAATGTATGGCCTTTTGGAAGTTAACAAGTTTTTGCAGGACGATTGATGAAGATGAATTGAAAACTACTAATGAATTTTTCTGTAGGACACTTGTCAAAGACCCTAGTTAATTTTTGAAATAGATTGTTTGGTAGCATAGCAAATCTTTCATTTGGTTTAAAATTAACAAGTGTCTACTGTGTTTGGTGCGAAGCACATCTGTGTAATTACCCTCACGATTTGGTACATTGAAGTATCCTCTCCCCTTGCGCATTCGTGCAATCCTGGGTGTAAGAGAAATGGTTAACAACTCTAGAACTTGGGCCTATTGTAGTGGGAAAAATTACTCACCCTAGGATGACTCAGACCAGTAGCACCCTGAACCCGAGGGACTTCTAGCCAATATATAAAAGTGGGTTCTTGGGGAAAACCCAAGAATCACGAGTGTGGTTCCGACGAGATGGATCTGAAAGGGGACTCTCACCATATGGATCATGCCCCACGAACGGAATGCCCATATTAAACACCTTTTGTTTTAGAGACCAACCGTTCTATTGGCCATTGCTTGGTATAGTGTAGGGTACAGTATCATTCCTAAAGACACTACTGATCCCCTTGAGTAGAGATAACAGTTCTTGGGAGGTCATTTCCCAAAGAATTCAAAATTGGTGTGCTCGAAAGACGTTAATGAGCCGTGGAGGGCAGCCAATTCCACCAAATTTCTAAGCTATCCACTCTCGAGAAGGAAAGGTGTTTATCACCAATCCAGGGTATTTCGGTGGGCTATACCAAGTATACAAACCCTAGGACTTTTGGCCTATTAGGATGTACTTGTCTGTTGTCAACTTAAACATTCTTTGACTCTAAAATCAAACTAAAAACACTTTGTCTTATGATTGTTCTTGTTTGCCAAAATTTGATCACAGAAAACATGGTTGGTTTTAAAATATCATCACTGAAAATACACAGAGAGTCACAACTATTCACCAGAAGGTCGCAATTGACTTTTAGAGTTGCATCTATGTAACTTTGAGTCGCATCTATTATTATGAGTTGCATTTGTTTAACTTTGAGTTGCATCGGTCAGTTAGAGTCGCATCTGTTAGAAGGTTAACCGCATCTATCAAAGTTACACATTGAACTTTACCAGAGAAACGCAATTGATCACTGGAAAACCGCAACTGGTAATTTTGACCGCATATGTGAGATCCTATGACACATCTGTCTGATTATTAGAAAACTAGAATTCACTGTCACTGTCCAATCAACATGGTTATACTAGTTTCAGTTGTCTTTACACAAACAGTCCTTGAACAGAAACCTAAAACGATTTGCTCAATTTTGCATCTTTTAGGTTCATTCAGTCATTACCATAGTTATCTTAATTTAGAGTTTAGTTTCATCTTAGAATACATATTACCTTGCATTAAACTTCTAGAAAGGTCACTTTTACAAACTTTAGGATTAGTCCACCATCTACACTCTAGAAAAGTCAGTGTCAACGAAATATATCATTGAACCTAGTTTTATCAGTTTATCCTTTGTCCTACAAAGAGTCCTCCTAGCTCATCAGTCTAGTTAGGAAACTCAATTTGTCTTTGATTCTTGTCCTACATTGGTTCCTTGACTTAAACTAAATTGACACCTTGGTTAGACTTTAGGTAGTTGGTCCCTTCATCCTAGGTTTATAGAATTGATTATTTTAGAACCTTGCTTAGGCCTTGCATCTTTAGATTTTAGGCTAGTGTCATCCTAGAACATTCCTTATTTTGCATACGAAAATCCCAAAAACATAGACTAGAGTCATATTGTTCATAGATATAGTTTTTCATTTCCCGCATATTGAGCTTGTCTTACATGGTTGAAACTAGGTCTAAGAGAGAGAGAGAGAGAGAAAACATGTCAAACCCAAATGAATTCATCAATCCATTTTCTTCAAGACCTCATAAGACTCTCTATTAGACAAATTCACCACTAGAAACACTCAAGGACATATTGCAGAGGACATAGAGGCTTTTGCACAAGACCCTAATTTTCCTCTTTCATAGATGACTACCTAGCAAAATCATCAACGATACTTAGCCAAATTGCTAGCTGAAGGTGCTACCTTACCTACAGGATTTGATATTATCACCTTACAAACTCAACCTACACAAGGGACAAACACAATGACTGCTAGTACTACTATACCTCAGATAAGCACAACTATGCCATCTAGCACATCTACACAGAGTACGACAGTCCATACTTCCCCATTTGGTATGTCTAGCATGGCATCGAGATTTAATTTCACTCAGAGTATCATCATTCAATTCCCTTTAGTCCTCTTTGTTGGGATTAAAGGCCTAAACCTCTACACCTATGTCATGTCAATTTCACCAATGGTCACCTAATGCAACTATCACGCAGCACCATACCATATATAGTCAACTATTACCTAGTGCTCCACCCACTCAGTACTATACCATAGATTACACAAAACAGGTATTCCCTCCTTCCAATATGGCAATCAATCCATTCACGATTCCCAGTTCTTAATCCATTCTCTCATATCTGGTCTTAATCCATTCACACGATTCCCACTCATAATCCCTTTCCCAAAGTGGTACCAATCCATTTAGTACATATCCCAGCTCAACACCAATTTATGTAGATTCCTGCATCAAACACATTTACCAATAATATTCCAAATCCAAACCCACCTCAGATGCCAATGTTCAATTGAAACCCATCACGAGACTTTGGATTTCAGAACACATACATAGATCCACATAATCCCCCTAGCACATCTTTGACCCAAGTTGATGTCTTACAAACACAAATGCATGCATTACAAACACAAATGGATAACATGTCTATGTCAACTAAGAAATCATTTTCAACAAAGGACATATGCCCATTCCCCTTTGATAGATCATTGTACATGACCCCTTTCCCTCATGGATATGTCATACCTAATCTCCCTAAGTACAATGGCAAATGAAATCCAATAGAACATATAAGGAATTTTCTACCATATGCATAGATGTCACTATGACCCCAATGATCTTATGAGGCTATTTCCAAGAATTCTGTAGGAATTGCAATTAGAATGGTTTCGGTCTAGATTTTGGCATTAGATCTTGGGGTGAATCGTTGAGAAATTTGTGAGCAATTCTCCTTCAACATAGACCATGAGATAAATATAGCAACCTTGTGTCACACAACGCAAGACGGAGCAGAAACATTCATTGCTTTCTTCCAGAGATGGAGAACTATCGCTAGTAGGTGTCCTGTCGAGATACCCGAAAAACAAAAAGTTAGAATGTTTCAAAAAAATCTCCATGCAAAACTCATGAGTAACTTAAGGGTACACATTGTTCGCCATATTTTCTGAACTAGTGGAAAAGGTTATAATAGAGAGAAGGATCTCATTGAAAAAGGGAGAACTCAAGATATCAACATCCAATAGAAACCCGATTATAAACACCCCACTAACGTAAACGATTTCCGGTCTTGCAACAAAAATGTCACCAATGATGGGGTGGTTGATGCTAAAACACTACAAGCAGGAACCCTCCTCACATTACAAGGACCTCATACTTTTGCCAACACGCTTAATTCTATCAATCAACCTCCTAACGTGGTCCAAAATACTCAACGTCCACAACCAAGAAGATTTCAAAAATGTGAGTTCACTCCCCTAGGGGAACCCATTGAGTCGGTGTTCAAACAACTGTTACAACATAATCTCATACAACTGCAGGAACCAAGACAATACAATCTAGGAAAATTTAAACCAGCTTGGTGGGATGACAATTCCTTTTGTGATTATCATAGAACTAAGGGGCATAACCTACAAAAATCGTCGACAACTATAGAATATCATACGATCTTGTCAAAAGGAGAATAATTGAAGTTAGTGGACATAAACAAAAGTCATCAAACATTGATCATCAAGTCTTTTCTGATCTGCTACATGACCATGGGAAAGGAACTATTCCCAGTTCAAGTACTAAGACCAATATGTCAGCCAACTATGCGAGTATCAAGCATGATTATAATAGTGGAAAAATCATTCATTACCTTCGTGCCACCGATGAGAATATTAATACCATTACTATCAATAAAAATCCTGAGTGCGAGGTCAATACTCGTCATACTAAGTTCACTATCCAAGGCCCTCCATTGCAACAAACACCACAATCTTCCAAGTTACAATATAACCTACTTGACTAGTTGGGGAAGACCCCAGCCCAAATTTCAATCTTGGAATCATATAATTTTTGTCAGCATCGACTCGAGCAAAGTTTACAACACCACCTGGCCCCTAATGACCTTGATGTGAATCATTTCCAAGAAATGGTGGGCTACTTGACCAATAACAATCACCATGCCATGTTTTCTTCTCGAATAAAGACTATGCAACTCAAAAGACAAACCATAATGATCCTTACATCTAGAAGTCCTTGTCGATGATACCAAAGTTAGATGAGTTTTGGTAGATGGAGGAGCAGGGTTAAATCTATGCACTTTAAAACTAATTAAGGCATTAGGTATCCCAGAAGCATGCGTAGACATGACCAAAATTATTGTCATTAAAGCTTATGACGATGAGGAATGAAAATCAAAGGGGGTGGTAACACTTCTTATCAAAATTAGTCTTGCGGTGATGGAGACAAAGTTCCAGGTCTTGGATCTCACCCTCCCTTATAACCTTCTACTCGGTAGACCATGTATTCATTCCATGAAGGTGGTCCCTTCCACGTATCATCGGTGTCTTAAATTCCCTTACAATGGCACAGAAATAACTATAGATGGTGATCCTGATCCATTTCAATATTGCACCAATCTAAAAGAGATCCCCCAACGTCAAGTGCTAGTGAACCAGGAGGCTTCATCGTCCAATCCATCTTCCTATGTTGATCCATCCACACTCACTCGAACATTTGTTTCACCCTTAATTCCTACCACTCCTAGGGTTGAGATCCAAGACAAGGGTTGTGGAGAGTATTACATGAAGACTTCTTATTGTGTTATCCATTTGATCCCTCCTAAGACATATGGTTTACCTACATCATATTGGAAAAATACTATGGTCACTATACATGTTCCTCCCACAACAAATTTCATCAAATGGGGAGAATTAAGCAAAGAGGCCATAAATACAGAAGATGTCACTTCCTGGCTATATAGGGAAGATGATGAGGAACCCCTCTTACTTGCTCATATTCCTACAAATCTATATGGAAAGGGTTTCAAAATCATGCAAATCAAAGGATATGATGGACAGAGTGGTTTAGGCTTAAACCAAGATGGGAGGATTGAACCAATATTTGTTTCTCAATGGCCAAAAGGAGTAGGGATAGGGTTTCAACCAATTCAGAATAGCGTTCCTAGTACCCCATTACCCTTACTTGAGGAAGTAAGTGCTTCAGAAGATATTAAGACATCTCATGAACTAGTGGACCAATATCATTGTGACTCCCCTGACTCTAACGATTATGAGTGGGATTCCCTATCCTCTACTTCTTCCATGGACCTTGACAAGTTATTTGGAGAACTTGACTTGATGTTAACTTCCTCACCAAATCCCTTGAATTCCTATCCACCAAAGAAAATGACAAAAGAGGAATGGTTTAAACACTACTATTGGGAATCACTTGATCCTACCTCTTGGCAACCTGATACATCGGTTTCAGATAGTCAAACCTTGGCATTAGGCCCACCTATCAATTTTTCTAGACCTAAACCTATGAACAAACGGGATTTAGTACAAAACTTTTGTGACCATATGAATAATTCAATCTTTACCTTGTCCCCATTAGACTTTCATAACTCCGATGATGACATTCCCTTAGTCTATCCCCAACTCATTGATTGGGATCAACAAGATGCACCCATCTTAGACATTTTTGAGAACGACGAAGCAATTGCTTAGTTCCTGGGATTACGAGAAGGCATA
>VDFB02166727.1:0-24994 GCA_007258455.2 Sequoia sempervirens | reverse complement strand
TTTCTTTACTTTAGTCAGGTGGAGGCAGGTCCCATTTTCAATGTACGGCTTCCATATGTTTGCATGTGATTGCAGGATTTGGTTTGAAGAAAATAAGTTAAATAGATTTAGAAAAATAAAATAAGCAACCATCAATAGCTCCATCTAAAGTTGCGTACTTTCAGTAAATTGTGAAATGTGAACTACCTATATTTTGCAATAATGATCAGAATAGACTTGTCCAAACACCTGGAGAGACATGTATAGCTTCAAAGAAACTAGTTAATGAAGAAAATGAGATATCATGGAAACACGGTGATAATAATTAAAAATTCATACCTTCCTATTTACAACAACTATCTAGGTACTTACTACAATTTCAACATGTTTTGAAGTCTTCTAAAACATCTCTATAGCATGCCTTGTATTCGGTTCTTCGTTGGATTATTTGATTTAACTGTAAACATTTTGACGTTGTAGAAATGACACGGTGACTACTATATAATTTTATGTAACAATATTTTGTGTTTGGTTGCAGGTTTTCATATTCAACAATTGTATTTTTTCAGGGTGAGAGACCTACTCATTGGATTTTCTATTGCATTGAATTTTTACTCTCGACTAACTTTGAATATCTCAAGATGGCAACTGATCCCCCGATTGCCAATGTTTCAAATGTAATGCGTGCAGGAGAGAAGGTTATGACATCTCTTGGTAAATTAATTTTGACGGTCTGGCTGTTTGTAGTGTTGATCTTAAATTCAAGCTATACAGCGAGTCTTGCATCCTATCTCACTGGTCAGCAACTGTCCCCAACAATACAAGATATAGAGTCTCTGCGAGCAAGCAATGCCCAAATAGGTCATCTGGATGGCTCATTTGTTAGACATTACCTTATCTATGAGCTTAAAATCGATGAGAGGAGATTGGTATCTCTTTCGAAGGCAGAAAACTATGCTGATTTTCTCAGGAATGGAACAATTGGTGCTGTTGTTGATGAGACTCCATACATTTACATGCTCATGTCAGAGCATTGTGGTGAATTTGAGATTGTGAGCCGGCCATTCTACAGGGGAGGATTTGGATTCGTAAGTATTTAATTCACGAGATTGTGCATTTTATTTCTTTTGGGTTGAAATACATTCTAACCTTCTGTACGCTATGCTGTAGTTATTTGCCAAAGGATCTCCAGTGGTTCCGGAAATGACATCTGCAGTACTAAATATTACTCAGAACAAAACAGAGTTGGACACAATTCGCAGCCGGTGGTTTGGTCCATATCCTCCGTCATCACATTCCTGCAATGATGATGGCAGTGATATTTCTCAAGTACAGGGTGGTAATGACAATGGGCAATTGAGTCCAAGGAGTTTTTGGGGTTTGTTCGTAGTCTTAACAGCTATGTATTGTGCATTTGTATCCGCGTATTTTCGAAATAAGTTCTGTAAAGGAAAACTAATTAGGCCGGAGGTGGCGAATGTTCAGGTCAGGCCTGAGAGGAGACCTTTGCCTACAGTTCAATTAGGAGCTCTGAATTCAAATCTATCCCGTTCACAAGGTCATACTGATACTAACACAATTTCAGCTTCTCATAATTTGCAGAGAAGTTATACAGCTTCAGCTTCTCATAGTGTGCACCATCAACAAAGGAAAAGATTTCACTCAGCTTAATTTTATGAAGCTCCAGATCAAATAAGTTTTGACAGTGGAGTTTATTTCAGTGTGGTTAAAATTTGTTTACAGAATTGTAACATTACAGTGAATAATAAGGAATATTTCATGTCAATGGCTGAGCTTAGGCATTTGAATCTTTATGTAAGAGTTATGTAGAACTTGACTTAGTTATTAGTTGTTTAAAATTATTTCTGGATTAGATTTATAATTCATAACCTCACACAATCTAATCTAAAAGCAATTTTAGACAATTACATGCATTGTAAAAATTTATGATTTCTAATTAATTATTAGTTTTAATTTTATAAGAAAAAGTATTATAGCAGTCATATTTAATTAAATGCACCATGAGTAGAAAGGGAAAGATGACTTCATAAAGACTTTTGAGAACCAATATGCACCTTGAGTAACTTTTGTTTCTTTTTGAATCAGATTTCAACTACTTGGTACAAGCACATACTACTATGTCATTAAAGCTGAAACTAACGTAGTTGATTTCTCATCACATTAAGCTTTAGAAGAAAGATAATATAGTTTGCATATCTAAGTAAAAGCATAACGAAATGTAAATTAACACTTTAAGAACATGAAAAAAAAAAAATAGAAGAATAAAAGATAAAAGAGAACAAACACAAATATATGTGGGGAAACCCTTTTGGGTAAAAAATCTCACACTCCAAAACATCAAACCAATGTACTAATCCGCGAAAAATTCTTCACAGTACACTTGCAAGCTCTAAGCTTTAACATGGGGATTTACATTTTGCTAGATTCCAATAAAAGAATAAAAGATAGAAGAGAAGAAACACCAATATACGTGGGGAAAACCCTTTTATGGTAAAAAAAACCCCACTCCAAAGCATCGAACCAATATATTAATCCACAATAAACTCTATTACAATGCACTTGCAAGCTCTAAGCTTTAACATGGAGATTTATATGTTGCTCGTCTTTGGAGGAAATCAGACAGGATAACCTTGCAATGAAAAATTATCCTAAACTCCTTAAACAAACTTTTATATTTATAGAGCACCAAGATAGATACCTAAAAATGCATCCTTAGTCTTCTACAAATCTAATATCTATAAAAGCTTTAAAAAACATGAGTTTTAACTAAAATTGTTAATCCAAAAACAACCTTATCCTCATTTTGGGCACCCATATCCAAGAAAAATGTCTTATATCCATATCTTAACCATACCTTATCCATATCTTGGGCACCTAAAACAGATAAAGATAAAAGTTGTTTTATTCCTCTTCATTTCTAATATAGAAACTACTAATCAAGCCTCTCAAGTCAAAATGGGAAGTTGCCAAAATAGTTTTATCACCAATATAGAAACATGTGATATCATCCTCCTAAAAAAAGACCTCTTAGAGTGGCGCCAACTTCCTAAAATATAAGGATCTTGTTATATCTCATCATCTTCCATGTAGGATGTCATCTCAACAATAAGACCCACAAAGTGAATAGCAACTTAGGAAGTTTAATACATTAGGATAAATTAATATGCACCTAATAATCAATTAGTCAATGCTAGGACTCAAAGGTTGAGACACCAAGTTAATCTCAACAAGAGGAACATTGATTTGTGACTTCAAAAAATACAACTGGCATGCCACATCCCCACCCCAACGGTCAAAGATTTGAAATAGAATAAAAGTAAAAAGGTGCAAATTAAGAAGACTTTTGAATAGGAAAAGAAATGAGTAGACAACTCTTTTTTACGAGGGAACACAAGTATTATGATAATTGCCGCACATTTAGTAAGGCATGGTGACCATATACTTAGGCTTGAAAATTGTAAGAAAAAGGAAAACAAACGATACATAGGGAAAGAACAGGGCCATGACCACTTTAAAAGATGTTCTTGAACATGGCTTAAGGAAAGGAATGGAGGTGACTAAGGTCGAGGCGACATTGAGGTAGTTCAAAGGAAGAAAAACCTCCAAAACACTAGTTGTTGAGGAGAAAATAGGAGGGAAAAACCATAAACATGAAGGGGGGGAGGTCAAATAGAAGGAACACATGGAGGAAAGAAAGATAATGGAGTGAGGAAGAGATAATAGAGAAGAATGAAGAATATGGTAAGAGGATGACATGGGAATGTTGTGGAATGGTCAGTGCAACAAAGGAGATGGTGTTTCATTTCTTTGGCCATCTAAAATTGTAGGGGGAGGACCAAGTATTATGCACAAGGAAAGAAAAAAGACCCACAACCCTTCATAAATCTGCATATTATGCTCTATTTTGAGGGGATAAAACTAAAAGGAGGCAAAGAGAGAATGTGTGGGAGGAGAAAAAGTGCAAAGAGACCATAAAAGTAGAGTAGAAGTAGTTGAACAAATGAATTGGAAGGAGATTTCACTAGATTCTTCATGGTTTAGAGCACAAGGAGAATGCGAGTTGCAATAATGGTTGATATTCACCTTTGAAACTATTTCAATTTCCAAGGAAGTGTGGGATATTCATTAAATGGGTTCGTTGAAATATGATAGAAACTTTGAAGGAGATGCAACTAGTAGAGATAACACTAGTCTACAACCTATGTGCACGTGTTCTATTTCCCTATGTCGTGATTAAGTCTAGATCATCAAAATTGGTATGAAGTTCAATGTGTACAGGAGAAATTATGCTATTTATCCTAATCTTTGTTGCTAGTTTGCTGATTTGTTTATTTTGCAATATCTTGTAGTTCTCAAGAGGAATCACATATCTTTTATTTCTAAATGAGAAAGGGATGTGTTGTTTATGCTACTAGTTTCATTGAATACTTTGCTAAACAATTCATTTTCCCTATGCATGTAAGGTATGATGGATGACTAATAATTGTATTATTCTACTAGTGGTGGCTATGCACATGTGAATAATGGTTGTATTATTCTTTCATATGGGAATAATTCAATACTGAGCTCTAACCTAATTTATGCCAATGATATCTTTAAATAAGGAAATAGGGTTACCTTTCTAGTGACTTATAATATATAAATATATACTCACATACACACTTGATTAGTAATCAATACTTTAATGTTATATATGCTTTATTTAAGGAACATTAATATTATATATTGGATCATTATATAGGGACTACTAATGAATTATATATCATTGCTTAGTAGGGGTATAAAGTGTGCTTTATGGTTTCCTTGAATAGTATCATTTTATCATATTTATGAAAGAAATGGTCTTCATATGCTTGTACTAAATGATAACATAGATTATGTAGAGCTAAGTTGATCCTATGGACCTAGTACTAAAATATGGATGAGCCAATATACTACTTGTTTACATATATTTGACTAAACTTCTAAATCAGATGAGGATCTATTTGTTTTGAATGTAAAATATTATGCTTTTAAGTGTACTAAAACTATTTGACCCTATGCAATACTATAATATAATTGTAAAATTTGCCTCTCGATCACAACATTTTTTTTTTCAATTAGCAACAACTACCGGCTTAACCAACCAAGCATTTTCCATATAGATTAAAAGTGTTAATTTCAATAACTCGAAATTCAACATGGTGACGACAATCAACGTCACACTTACATTCTTACACTCAAAGGTGTTAATCTTATACAACTAGGGTCATTCCTAGACCTATGACCTAAGCCTCGAGGGTTCATGATGACCTTGCCTATGTATCCCCTCATGAGAATCAAAGGCATCGTAGTTCACCCCATAATGATAGAGGGAGTTCAATCTCACCTCTTGTATGAGATCTATTATCTCACCCTTAACCCATAACTATTAATTTAGAATAGGTAAGCCATCAACATAGTGAATTGTAATATAATGACAATAATCTTGCCATCAAGTGTTGGGTCCATACTAAACATTATCAAGCATTAGTGTACAAATATACACAATATTCACAAGGGGCATATCATACCATAATCCCAAAGATCATACACAATGGTCGTCATGAGAATACCCCCATAATCACAAGTTGATTAGCTCATTCATAGTGCAAGTACAACAATGAATGGATCATACATAGATCATCAATGCCACAATGACTAGATCATACATAGATAACAGGTGCAACAATGACTAGATCATACACAAATCACAAGTATAACAATGTGGATCATACACAGATCACAAGTACAATGATGATTAGCTCATATGTATATCACAAGTACAACAATTATTATCTCATTCGCATGTCACAATTACTTTAGTGACTGGCTCCAAAATATATCACAAATACACAGTGACAAACTCTAACTATACATCACAAATGCACAATAACAAGCTCCAACATACATCACAAATACATAGTTGCGAGCCCCAACATACATCACATCCACACTAGTTGGTTAACACAACACACTGGCTAACACATCACAATGGCTAACACATGTCCATAATGCATCCCAGATAGAAAGAATATCGGTGCATTGTGCACTACATGGTGGGTCCATCCTTTCCATTGGTCTTATGCACCATTAGACAAATGGGCAGAGGATTTAGTGCATCCCATACTACATCGTGGGTTCATCCTCAACCCCACAAGGCTAAGTATGTAGTCTAACGACTAAGAAGGGGATTCAGTGCATCTCATACTACGTTAGGGCTCTATCCACCATCCCAAGGGCTCCCCAAGTAGTGAACCTACCAAACCTGATGGATTCTGACTTCAATCACCTATAAGCCATTGACAACAAGTCTATCCACCTAGGAAGAAGTAGCTCCCAACATATACCGCCTTGTGACCTTAGTGATATTGTCAGCTATCCTCTTCGCAATCCCGGGTAACACTTGGCATCAGTCACTTCTGTGCTTACCAATGACAACTAGTGAACCCTCCTAATACACAGTTAGCCCTGGATTACCATTACCCACATGGATGGGTCCCTACCCATGCAACCTCTACAACCGTATCATAACTAAGGTAGGTTGCTACCTTCACCTCTGTGATCTAGGTGAATGCAAACTAATCCCTAGCAGTAGCCTAAACATCGGTCATTAGCATGGTCCAATGATTGTTTGTCACTATTCAAATATCTTGGAGGTTCACTCTTGGATGGGTCATACATAACATTAATCACAATCACAATCACAATCAACAGATACACGAGCCAATACATAAATACCTCTGCATATGCACTTAGTTTCAACAACACATACAATTTACATGGAACCAACACGAGATAGACTTTACACATATTCAAATATTGATTATAGGGTTGTTAAATCCATTTAAATTAGTATTCATAGGCACATTATGTATTAAATATAAGTTATTAAGTGACATTAACTTGATCATACCCATTTGGTACCCATTCAATCGCAAACCAAAGCTTACAAAGGAGAAAATTCAAAACCATCTAGGAACAACCCCAACCCTTGGAGTTATTCCCCCTAAACCCTCCCCCTGTGAACTTGAGGTTGCAAAGGCATCCTTGGCCCAAGGACCACCTACGTTCCCACTTCCAAATGGGTCAAAGTCACACGTAGTTCTCCTTACAAGGTCTCTCGTAGGACCTACACACAAGTTCCAATAACAAAGGTTGTGTTTCCCTTCATCTAATAATAGATGATAGTAGTTAAGAGTTATAGGTTAGTTCACCATTTGACAACCATACACTAACATTTCCCTTAAAGATAGCAATGTCTTTAATCAAACTCTATCCAGCATTATTCATAAACCCACTTGAACATCCCAAGGTTTGTTTTATCAACATAGGGGCTAAGATTATTACTCAACATAAAATTACCTCAACTCATGCAACCCATTAGGTTAAACAAACAGTTAGACTAGTTCTTTATACCCTATACATGTATTTTCCAAGGGTACAATACTAATGTTATTGATGCCCAATATAAATGATTGTTATCATATAAGGCCTTTACCTCATTACCCAAATTCCATCCTAGAGCCATATAACATGTTATTATATTAATCAGAGGGAATAAAACGACATTAAAGGACTTTATTACACCTATTTCTTTTGCAATAGAATTTCTCAAATGGTAACATAATATCCTTTTGAACCTTGAAATACAAAACACATTAGTTATAAACTTGCTTTAAACATGATCAATGATGGATCATACTTATGACAACTAATAACACAATAATGAGATGATTACATATGTCAATGCACACTCGGTAATATGTATAGTAGTAACACTTTTACATCTATCGTATGCCTAATAGATCTCAAAGGCAATAGGTCATATGATTAAGTACTATATATATATAGGTGTTAGCATACAATTTTATCTAGTTTTGGAGCAATATTGTGCTTACAAGTGGTATTAGGACATAATAACCCAAGACACAGCAACCCTGTCATAATAACCCAAGGACAACATAACCCAGGGTCATAATAACCCATGGACAAAATAACCCATGGTCAAAATGACCCATGGATAGAATAACCCATGTAATTTTATAAATTTTGTTTTCCTTTCTCTATATTCTTATGGGGATATTTTGTCCATGGGTTATTCTAACCATGGGTTATTTTGGCTTGGGTTATTATGACCCTAGGTTATTTTGTCCTTGGGTTATTGTGACTAGGTTATTTTGTCTAGGGTTATTTTGGCCTGGTTATTGTGTCCTATAACCCTTACAAGTCAGTGTCAAGGCTTATGGTCACTTACTAACTTAATATCGCTAGAGACAACTCAAGGTTCCATTAATAAGGAGATTAGATATATTTTGACTTCTAGAGCTTCAACAAATTTTAGGTTGTTAAACCATGACAATGGACTTATCTACATCCATATAAAAAGGATGATGATATTTAAACTCATGCTTCTATCATGACAAGGATATCCAATGTGTCTTGCACGCATGATTACTAGTTTAGTATTTTGTTTGTGCAGTTTATTGATTAAATATGGGCCTTAATCCTTTATTACCATTCATGTTAAGGCTCATACATGAGGCCAAAGTAAGTAAAGTAGGACCTTTTTATTTATATTCACCACATGCAACATTAAAAGTTTAAGGAACATAATTTTATAGTAAAAAATAAACCACAACACTATCAGGTATATCGAGATAATTTTATAACCAATATAAGAGTAAGTTTATCAGCTGAATAATGATTTGTACATTTTTAATAAGATAATTTTTCCATCCCAAAATCCAAATGGATTGATCAAGATTAATTTTATCATCTTCATGCATTATTTTTTTTCATTTTACTAATATTGATAAACCATATATTTTGGTGCATTATAATGGCATTCTCATTATCATCTTAAACAATCTTGCAACAAACAAAAGTATGTATATGCCTTCTTGAGTGAAATGACTTAAAATCACACAATTCAACTAAGTACTCAATGAACTACATATTTCCGCTCACATAAATTCTCAAAAATCCCTTATAATAACAATATCTATTGGTAGACAGGGAGCTTCAAATTTTAGCAAAATGTTAAATATATGTTGAACATACCTAAAATTATCTAGTATTTCATAGAAGAAAACCCACATATATAAATATATTGATCGCTCTAGGATTAAGAATGATGATTTCACTTGTTTGGATCTCATACATTTATGGTTTAAATCTTAAGCTTATAAGTATTGGAAACATCCATTCTTTTTCATTAATAATATTTATAATTATTTGCACAATAGCAACTCTTATGATAAAATATTACATTTCAACTAGAAACATGAAGACTGAACATAGAAAGAAATAACTCATCTATAATTGATGGGTGGTTGAACCTGCTTCTATTTTAGTGAACTAGAACTCTTGCTCATCCTCCTCTCCAACTGACTTCTTTCCCATCTCATATGCCTTAGTCAAGTTCTTCAAGTAAAATACAATTATACTCTCTGATAAAGTCATGCCCTAGCTCCATACACCCATCCCACTGACCAAATCCTTAGTCGAATTCTTCTCCCCTACATCTAATTGTCCTTTCCATCCTTGCGCTATTTTTCCTCTCTCTCTACCAAAATGCCTCTATTCTACACATTGCAGGATATTTATATTCTATTAAAGAAATCTCACGTCAACACTTGCAAGAGAAATATAGGCAATAGATTCCAAATATGGCTTCACACTTTCCAATAGCTCCTACTCGGAAGTTTCTATAGCCTTTTCAACAAATCTTTTTTTTTCTTTTTGTCTTTTGACAATTTTTTCCCCACCTTCTCTCTACCCTTTTCTCCCATACAATTCAGCTCCTCCTGAAACAAACTTGGACAAGATTTAAAAGGAGAGGATCGAACCTCTCTTTCCTTGCATACCCATGCCTTGCATTCTCTCCAGAAGCTTCATCTTCCTCACACATTCCACTCTCTGTTGCTTGCATTTTGTCTCCTCCTTCGACCTCTTCTGCTCACGTCTCCTCCAAAATGTTAAGTGAATGGATTGAGAAGGGGGGTCGTGGTGGTTTTCAATGTCTGTCAAGTGCCTCTTTTCTCCATAGCTTGAAGTATTCACTACCAAAATAAGGGAGGCCATACCTATTAATTACATTTCCCTTCTTCCCTGCTACACCATTCTCATTCAGTAGTGTTTGTCTCCCACATTTAATTTGCTATCCTCCTTACATTTTTCCCCAACGTGTCCCGTCACATGAATAGTCAAGGGAAATAGTGGGGGTTCCATGTCCCATTAAATCGACACTCTCTCTTCCACCCACTTCTTGCCTTATTTTTTAACTTTTTTTTTCAACTACACTGTCCAACATGGATGTCGCTAGTAAGGGATGTGACATTGTTCCCCCATTATGATAAGTCGTCTCAACTTATCAGAGGGTTGCAAATTGGTTAATTTCTTCAAATTCTTGGGGTTACTAGCCATTTAAATTCTTTTGAAACCCTTATTCTTGCCTCCCAAGTGGTTTCCTTTTCCTTAATTTTGATCAATTTGAAATAATTTTTATAAGATTCTAGAGGGTGCATATTAGAAATATATCCTCAAGTAAGCATTTTGATTATTTCAATCCACCATTTTGAATTTATAGGTTGATATTTCTTAAGAGAGTTCAACATTATACCATCAAGTACACATATTTACTAGTTAACCCATGCAAGGTACCAAAATACTATGCATCAAAACCACTCTTTACAATCAAGCACACCGCTATTTTTAATTTACTTTTGAATATGCCATGAAACTTTCCACATGACAAGGGGGAAAAATCAAATCTAACTAGTGAGTTAGGGGAGCAATCATCAAATGCCTTAACCTTCCACTACACACTCTAATTTTCATTTGCAATTTGTATATAAAAATTCCCTTTTGCAGCCATTTAGGTTTCACTTTTGGTTAGGTCTAGCCATCCATTCTTAGGAGCTTAAAAGTCCATTTAAGATATTCAAAACAATTATGTACATATCAAGTGATCAATTTATTTATGGTTTGTTGGTAGTGTAAGACAACATACTTAAGCTAGATTCAAGTGAGCTTCATAGGTCCAGCGTTCAAAATTGGTTGCTCTAATACCAACGTAAAATCCACCCCTTGAGTACAACATTTTTTTTTCAATTAGAAAAAACTACCAACTTAACCAACCAAGCATTTTCCATATAGATTAGAAGTGTTAATTTCAATAACTCGACATTCAGCATGGTGACGATAATCAACATCACACTTATATTCTTACACTAAGGTGTTAAGCTCATACAATTAGGGTTATTCCTAGACCTACGACCTAAGCCTCAATAGTTCATGATCACCCTACCTACGTATCCCCTTGTGGGAACCAGAGGCATCATACTTCGCCCCACAATGATAGAGGGAGTTCAATCTCACCTCTTGTATGATATTTATTATCTCACCCTTAACCCATAACTATTAATTTAGAACAGGGAAGCTATCAACATAGTCAATTATAATATAATGATAATAATCTTGCCATCAAGTGTTGGGTCCATACCAAACATTACCAAACATTAGTGTACAAACATTCACAATATTCACAAGGGGCATATCATACCATAATCCCAAAGAGCATACACAATGGCCATCATGAGAATACCCCCATAATCACAAGTTGATTGGGTGTGTGCAAGAAGTTGAGTCCACTTTTTGGCCAAAAAGTGGAAGTGTTTTTCCTGATTTTCAGAATTTGACAAATTTGACCTTAAAATTTGAAGTACTTAGAGACGAAATCTTTAAAAAAGTCACCAATTATAAAATGTAGTGCTCGGAGTCTACTTTCCAAATATGTAATTTATTTCAATACCCAAATTGTACAAATTGAGTTTTAATAGGCATTTCTAAAAACCACTGTTTAAAAGTCATTTTTTTTACCATACCATGCATGTGTATGACATCTATATTTTGACTTAAATTATCGTATTTTTATAAATCCTTTTGGAAAAAATTTATGACTCATTGAAGCTTGTTCTTGATATTTTTTTGTAATTTTTTATTGAATTTTTTTTTGTTAAATTTTTATTGTATGATTTGTCGCTTTGAAAAATCATCGGTACTTACATGCATAAGATGACTAAACTTATCATTTTTTTTAATTTTTTTAAAATTAAAAAGAATTGTCTCAAGTTTGTTCTCGTAACTGGCTTGTCAAAAATGTTATGTTGATCAAAAGTTATTAAAATAGTTAAAAACCCTCGATATTTAAAGTTTATGGACCAATTTTATTAGAAATTAATTGAAAAATAGAAAAAATAATCCAATTGCAAAATAAATTACATATTTAGAATCTGCATTGTCTCATCTAAAATGGGTTTTAATTTCGTCAAAATTTTGCAAAAAGGGTCATCAACCATATGTCCAAAGTCGTATTTTTCTTTGACATTGTTAGAACCTTCAACTTGCGTGTCAAACCAAAGTTGAAGGCCTAGGTTCAGACTTCCAATGCTTTTCCCCGAACCAAAACCTAGGCAAAACCCGACTCACAAAGCAAAAAAAAAATCAAATTTTAAAAAATGGGATCCCAATTATAAAACGGGATCTCGTCTTATAATCGGGATCCCGTTTATTAATAAACGGGATCCTGTCTTATAATCGGGATCTCATTCTCTTTACTACAATATTCAGACTGTTGTAAAGGAAACATGATCCCATTTCCTGGCCAACGGCCCCCACATTTAATGCCAAAGAATGGGATCCCGATTATAGAACGGGATCCCGTTTATACTAAGTAGGATCCTGCTCTATAATCGGGATTCTATTTATTTTATTTAAATATACTGCAAAAAATTATTGTGAAGTCTGCAACTTCACATGTACGGCCGAGAGCAGTAAAAGTAAATTATTTTTCATAAGCTATTGTATTTATAGGTGAAGAACTTGATTTTTAGTTGATTTTATCAAATGGGGCATCATCTACACCATTTTTGAAGTGGAATTGTGTTATTTTTGTGCTTGTTTGGAGGAACAAAAGGTTTTCAATTTGCAATATGGATTGAATTTTTCAAAGGAGGCATGAAGAAAACAATTTTTAAAGTGGAATTGTGGTAGTTTTTTATTTGTTTTGAGGAACACAAGAGGAATAATTTTGTCCTAATAGGTATTCAACTTCCAATTTGGATTGAATGTTTTGAAGTATTTCACTATTAACATTCATTTGTGCTTGAGAATTTTATAATTATGGGAGATAAAGCTCATAATAAGAGAAAGAAGACATTGACTCCTCAAAAAGTTGAAGCAAATAAAGAAAAAGAGAGACAAAGACAGATAAAAAAGAATGAGAATGAAATCAATGAATGATGGTGGAGCAGCCAATTCAACAACTATTGAAGATGAAAACATTGAGGATACCATGGTTGTAGATGAAGCTAATTTGCAAGGAGTCAATTTGGAGAAGAATATGATTATACAAACAAGTCCTACTATGTCTTCAAATCCCTCTTTGAATGCTATAGAGAATGTTTCAATATGCACAAATCCAGGCATGTCTTCAAATCCACATGTTAGTGAAATGGTAAATTTGTATGTAGAGGTTTTACAAGATGCTGGACTTAATGATGTTGACATTGACTATATTCAAAGAGATGAAACTTTTATAGAATTTGTTGAAAAACAAAAAGAAAAATCTTTTGTTGCAAATGAAAATCAAATGATTATTTTCTTGAAAAATGAAAACAAACCTCAGATTTTTATGAAATGAAATGAAAAATGAAAACCGCTTTGTTGATGAAAATGAAGATGAAAAATGAAAATAAAAATGAAAACCGCTTTTTGATGAAAATGTAAATGAAATGAAGATGAAAATCTAGGAATGTGATGGGTTGAATTTAATGAAAATACTTTTTTTTAAATTGAAGTGGTGTTTTCGACAATCTTCCTCGGGTCAAATTTCTTGGAGGCAAATAAGAACACATGTGAATAGAATATACACCAAATTCTTTTATCATAAAAAAATTGCATTTCAATGTCAACTAATGATGCAATTGATGAGAATGCAAAAAATCAGGAAAGTAATGAAAAGGTTAGGCTTTTATGTTAAACCAAAAAGAAAAGATCAATCATTAAAACATGCTATGTCTACTGTCGCTAGTGCCATTCAATCTATTGGGAAAAATAATTGATCTAAAAATAAAAATGCAGCAAGAAGAGCTATAACTACTACTATAGTTAATAAAGAAACTTTGAATAAAAGAATGGTAAGCAATATTAGTGGATCTACTAAATGGCATTCATTTAGGAGTGCGACAACAAGCACATGGACTATTTGGACAAGGGAGCTTGCATGTTTTTGCCAGTTTTGTATCTCAGGGGATTGGGAAGCTTACGAAAATACATAATGGGTTGAACAGTGGGAGCAAAGATTGTTGACACCTACAGAAGCACATAATCAAATGAAAGAACTATTGAAGAAAATGATCAATTGTTTGCATCTGAAGATTATGACCGCGTTTCAGACCTTGTACAAGACGGTAATTTTAATTCAATTTATTTCATTTTATTTCACTTTATTAGGTTATTTTGTAATACTAAATTATTTATATGGATATGCACAAGTTACTAAATCGAATTTTGTTGGCAAGACATGTGTATGTTGTTATTGCACCTGAGGGGAATGAAGAGCAAACAGAATATTGGTTGGCTCGTTGTGTGGAAACTAAACATAAGTTGATAACACCTCGAGAAGATGATGATGGCTTTCATTATCCAACAAGGTACGGTGATCCCCTTAAGACACCTCCTAGCAAATTTTGATAACAAGTTTTAGATCCCCTTAAGCAATTTTTAGAAAAGTCTTTGATCCCCTTAAGAAAAATTTTGAGAACTTATTTGATGATGGTTTTTGAACATGTTTTCCAATAGATCGGTGGTGGTTGTTGGCACTTGGCTATGAATATACTTGAGAAGAAAGAATGGTCTACCTTCATTTTAAGACTATGAAACACAAAAAAGATTATGCATTATTCACATTTGGTGGTGGCAACAAATATAAAACTAGAGCTTATCGTAAGACCTTCAAAAAGATTGCTATGGTCAATTTCTATGGAAGAGCATGAGGCAACTCATAGATGAATTGCAAAAAGAGAGGATGCGATGGTACAATGGAATTAGTAAATGCGTAAATATAGTTTTAGCTTTATTTTGTCTTTTAAATACATTAAATACATGTTTCAACATTGGTCAAGTGTGTTATTAGTTGAAATTGATTTAAATTGTCCTTTTTATACATCCTTAAGGCATAATCACAAAAAGGATCTAGTCCATGCAGATTCAACCTAGACAACATGGAATACTTGGTAAAAATAGGTAATTATTAGTTAGATTATATTTTAAATACATGTTTTGATTACATATTGATATTGCTTGGACATTAATAGTTAAAATTGATTTATTGTCATTTTTTGTATCCTAAAGCCATCATTGCATTGATCTCATACTTTGAAACGAAAAGGAGAGGATGCCTGGATTCAACCTACAAACATGTGTGGAATAATTTTAAATGCAGGTACTTGAGTTCTGTACATACAGATAGTTTTATATAAATTAAAATATGTACATGTTTTGATGATTTCATTGATATTGCTTGTACCTTTTTGATATCAAGTGGTGTGAAGACCTACTACATTCTAGCCACGAGTTTGAGATGTTCTTGAGATGGCATATCCAAATTTTGTAAACATTTTTTTGAGATGACATATATGTACATAAATACTTACAAAATTAAGCATACTCTATGTACTTCTATGTATCAAATCAATATTCTATATATTTTGTTTCTTAAATTTGCATGTTTTCCTACTTTGAAACTTTATGTCTATGTGTATAATCACTAAATACCATGCATACATTATTGTTAAATCAATTATATCCTTAAGACGTATTATGACCCCTTAATACATCCCCTTAAGACACCCCGTTAAGACCCCTTAAGACATCCCCTTAAAACGTTCTATTATGACCCTTTTAGACATCCCCTTAAGATATCCCCTTAAGATGTTCTATTATGACCCCTTTAGACATCCCCTTAAGACCCCATAAGACATCCCCTTAATTAACACGTTCTATTATGACCCCTTTAGACATCCCCTTAAGACCCCATAAGACATCCCCTTAATTAACACGTTCTATTATGACCCCTTTAGACATCCCCTTAAGACGTATTATAACCCCTTAAGACATCCCCTTAAGACGTTCTATTATGACCCCTTTAGACACCTCCTAAGACATCATTATTTGTTTGACAACTTATAAATTAGTCTTAGATGTTATTATTTATAGTATTTATTAATGCTTTTATTCTCTAATCTTCTATGGTATTGTTTATTTCTTAAAATTCTATCCTTTCTAGTATATAAATAGATTGTTTTTGTTTGTAAATTATGATTTATTGACTGATTATTGATTGATGTGAATTGAATAAGTTCATTGAGTAATTATCGCTATTTATTGAATGTACATATCATGTATGAAATCGCTAAATTTGCAAAGTATAAATATTAAAATGTCCTATATTAATCCATGTATGAGATCACTAAATTTCACATCAATGTCCTATATTAATGTCTTGACTATGAACATAAAATGCATAAATGTACATGTGTAAATTAAAATTTCAAACAATAATAAAGTCCATAATTTATGTAACATATTAAGTGCATGAAACCAACATACAAGCACATGAACAAAAGTCCGAACAGGATATTGAGACAGAAGAGAAGAAGAATATAATTGACATCACCACCATGGATTCTGATTGAAGATTTATATAGGATGAAATCAGATGTAAGACAATGTTTGATTTAATGACAATTTAATTTGCATAAATCCATCATAAAATTAAATTACCAATCATATCTACTGCCCGATGCTCGTGCACCAAGCAACCTCCCCAAATTCTCTAAACCACCCACATAAACAAGAATAAAAGAAATTCAAATTAGATGTACAACTCTACAATTAATTTTTTTTAATTCAACTTAATTTATAATTTACTATATTATAATTGTACCATATTCAGGTTGTGCACTAGGCCTTTCCTCTCCAGACCTGCCCTACATGCCCAACTGCCAAGATGTGTCTCATGCTATAAAAGAAAAGAATATATAAAAAATCTCATATTATGTATATATTCAATTTATAATTTATAATTGACTTTAAATATAATAAAAAAATTAAATTACCATTTGATCTGGAACCTGCTCTACATGCTCTCCTGGTGGTGTAACTATGTCTAGGTCAGGGTTGAAAGTTGCACTAATAAAGTCCTACAAGATCAAAATTAAAGCATGCACAATTGAATTAGGTTTATATATATATATATATATATATATATATATATATATATATATATATATATATATATATATATATATATATATATATATATATATATATATATATATATATTCAAGTTTTACCATTTTGTGTAGAAAGTTTTAGGAACAACCTCGAAATCAAGGGCCCTCATGAGCACCCCGCAACACATCAAACAGCCCAACGTCTACTTTATTTGTATCAAACCCTTGTATACATGCATGACAGATGATGGGCATTTGCATTGATACAAGGTACATGCATTGCAGCCAAGAGTATTCAAAGGAATTCAAAATTCATAAAATTGTAACTATATCTAATGTAAACTTTAAACAAATTTACAATATGAATGTAATTTGCCCCTCGATTCATGATGCCCCCGTGATAGTGCGGAGGAGGCAAGTTTTGAAACCTTAAGGAGGAACTCAACTGGATTACTGACTCATCTAAACCAATGTAACATAAATATTTCAAACATATATGTGATTCAATTATAAATTTAAAAACTCAAGTTAAATAATTTATGATTTTATATATAATTTTAAAAATTGAAATCAAAATAATTCCCATAAGGGTTGCCAAGCACGACCTGGGTGGGTCGATGTGGCGCACTGTGGGAACGATGATTGCCCCTGCATCGCTAGTGTCATTTGTACACCAAACAATTTGATTGCTAAAATGTATTGCAAACTTTTCTTTGATATATACAACCATAAAAATTCTTATAAAATGAACATACATCTAGATGCATATTTATACCTATATCGTAGTGTCCTTAGGGTGATGGTCTACTATGAGGAACTCTACAAATGAACTGATACGACCGGATGAACCACCTGAACTAGGTGTGGCCTGATCAGGTCCATAGCATACTTGATAAAAACTAGTACATATATGGGGGATGAGCCTCGACACTCTTGGAGCGGCAACAAATCGACAATCAACCCCATAGTGCAAACTCCTCCATCATCATCATCGTCTCTATGCTCCCCACTCGCTATCGTAGAAGCATGTTGATCAAGGTCTCCTGCGAGTGCACTAAGGGAACCTAATGTTGAGACCAGAGCTTGATGATGTACAAGTGCAGGAATGGGAGGACCAGGAGCAACAACAAGGGGTTGTGCATGCACATGGTGTCGGGGATCAACCCTTGCCCCTAATCTCTATTGTGGCATGCCGCCACCAACACCCTTAAATGATCTAAAATCAAAATAATTGGGCTTTTTCCCCAAAACAAACTCTACATACAATTTTCTCAAAAAATACAATGGGCACTCCCAATTAGCATGTGGGGGACTATCAAAATACCATCGATCCCAAAAATGTGCACTCATTTGCGGATGTATGCACCACCTCATGGATATTCTATATTTGTTGGGTGGAATGGGTTGTCGAGTAACGGGGTCAAGAAAGTAGGGGCTAGATGGGCTTTCGTTATTTTAAGGTCTAATTTTTTTTGTAAGAGAGACCATCAGAATAAAATTGTCTCATTTATTCTCTGTCTCGTCGATGCCTATGGGTAAAAGTAAGAAGTTGAGTACACGAAGAGGGGAAATTTCGGGAACAAAATTTTTTTTGCACAAAACGCGTACGCGTTTTAAAAAAATGCGTACGTGTTACGTAACGGGTACCCGAACCTAAATCTGAACGCGTACACGCTCAGGAACGGGTATACGAGCCTAAAATGCGTACGCGTTATAAAACACGTATGCGTTACAAACGAATACACGTTTAATAACGCGTACGCGTTTTAAAACACGTACGCGTTTATAACGCATACACGTTTCGAAACGCGTACGTGTTATCGAAAAGTATTTATTTTTTTAAATAAACTGCTGGCTTTTCATTTTATCCATTGTTTTTGGTGAATCAACAGAAGTCAAGCAAGAGCGCGTACGTGTTTGGAGGCTGTTGCTCGCTCCTCTCGTCAACACACTTGACCTCTGAGACCTCCAGGTTAGTTGATTTCTGCCTTTTTTTGCTTTGTATCTTGTTTTTTTGTTTTTGAATTAGTATTTAAGTTTTTTTTGTTTAATGCGTTTTATTTCAATTTTTAATAGTTTTGAATTGCATTTAAAAAATAAATAACTTTAAATTGTAAATTGAAAACCATATTTTATCTAAACTTAGAAATCTAAACCCTAAAACGTAAAACTAAAAACCTCTTAGAGACCTCTCTCCCCTTAGGTTACATTTAGAATTAGTTTTTTCATTATAATTAGGGTTAATATTGGAATTAGGTTAATATAGGATAACCCAAACCCTAATCTTAACCCTAACACTAACCTTCACCATAACCCTAATCCCCACCATAACTCCAATTCTTATTGTTACCCTATTCATAACCCTTAATCTAATTTTAACCCAAACACTAACCCTAACCCTAACTCAATCTCTAATCATAAACCTAACCTTAACCATGTAATTTTATCTCTAACCTTAACCCTAACCATAATTTTAACCCTAGCTCTAACCTTAACCATAACCCTAACCCCAAAACTAACTCTAATTCTTACTCTTACACTAACCTGAACCCTATCCTCAACCCCAACTCATGTTTTAACCTTAACCCCAATCGTAACTCTAATTTTTACCCTTTTCCTAACCATAACCCTAAACCTATGCCCAAAAAATAACTCTAATTTTAACCCAAACCTAACCCTAATTCTAACTCTAACTCTAACCCTAACCCTAACCCCAATATTAAGCCTAACCCTCACCTTATCCCTAACCCTAATTATCTATAACCCTAACCCTAACTCCAATCTTAAGCCTAACCCTAACCTTATCCCTAACCCTATCCCCAACCCTAACTCTAATTTGTACACGAATTACAAACCATAGGTTCCAAGAGAGCAACTTAAAACTCATAAAAAATAGGTATTGTAGGAGTCACTTGGATAATAATTCAATGTATCTTAATTACTATCCCTATATGGAATTTGTCATGATTGATTTATGAATTTTCATCCATTAACTATATATGGAAATAAATGGGGTTCCCTCCTCTAATCTCTAGTGATAGGAAAATATGGTGTCTAATCTATTCAAGTAAAATTAATGGATAAACAAGAATACCACTCTCAATCTTAGGATTTAATTAAATAGCTATCTTTTAATTTCTTTCCTTTTTACAAGCTCCAAAATAAACCTACATGTACAAACCTTTTTATCAATGCCACTTTAAAATTACATTCTTTATTACACTAGTGGCCCCATAACTAGGGCACTCATAACATACTTAAATATTATAGTCATTTCCCTATTTTATTTTCGTAAGTCCAATGAGAATAAGAAATATTTTAGGATATCATAAAATTTTATTGAAAAAAGGGTAAGGAGAAAAAGAGGAATTCTTCTAAAAGAATTTTCAAATTCTAAATCAAGGCTAAAGGAGTCAAATGGGCTAATTCTAGGAAGTTGGTTGAATATTTAATCATAAAAAATACCAAAAGGAGGGAAAAATCAACAAAAAAAAATAGTAGAGCAACATGTGACACCCTTTTGAATTCCTAAAACCCCATGTTTTATAGGAAGATGAAGAAGAATTTGAAACCATTCCCCTCATCCCTTAGGAATAATCTATTAAGGAGAAACAATATAGATTAATAGAAAAATATTTGAATCAATGAAAATATATGAGAGAAGCCTTATCTTTAGAAAAATGTTTCAATATGGTAAGAAGTTCCATCTACAAGAAATGAGCAAGGAATATAGAAAGTGAAGAATAGGGAGATAAAAAGTAAGCTAAAAAACTTTATACACCTAAGTTTGATTGTAGTGACAAGATTTTTCTCACCTGCCCAGTTGGAGAAATTAGAGACTTACTTCACCCTCAACCCCATAACCCTAACCCTAACCCTAATTCTATCTCTAAGCTTAACCCAAACCCTAATATTAACCCTAACACTAACCTTCACCATAACCCTAATCCCCACCATAACTCCAATTCTTATTGTTACCCTATCCATAACCCTTAATCTAATTTTAACCCAAACACTAACCCTAACCCTAACTCAATCTCTAATCATAACCCTAACCTTAACCATGTAATTTTATCTCTAACCTTAACCCTAAACATAATTTTAACCCTAGCTCTAACCATAACCATAACCCTAACCCCAAAACTAACTCTAGTTCTTACTCTTACCCTAACCTGAACCCTATTCTCAACCCTAACTCATGTTTTAACCTTAACCCCAATTGTAACTCTAATTTTTACCCTTTTCCTAACCATAACCCTAAATCTATGCCCAAAAAGTAACTCTAATTTTAACCCAAACCTAACCCTAATTCTAACTCTAACTCTAACCTTAACCCTAACCCCAATATTAAGCCTAACCCTCACCTTATCCATAACCCTAATTATCTATAACCCTAACCCTAACTCCAATCTTAAGCCTAACCCTAAACTTATCCCTAACCCTAACCCCAACCCTAACTCTAATTTGTACACGAATTACAAACCATAGGTTCCAAGAGAGCAACTTAAAACTTATAAAAAATAGGTATTGTAGGAGTCACTTGGATAATAATTCAACGTATCTTAATTACTATCCCTATATGGAATTTGTCATGATTGATTTATGAATTGTCTTCAATGATTTTCAATATTTTTCATCACTTGTTCTACTAACCTTCTGTTTTTATTCAACTCTCATTTATAGTTCTTAAGTGACTATCGGTTTCTATTCAACGCTCATTTATAATATGAATTTGTAATGCTATGATTTTTTAATGTTATAAATTGAATTTTAATGTTATAAATGAAATATATTTTGAATTTGTGCATGTTCAATGTGATTTTTAAATAACTTTGAAATTGTGTGCATTATTTAATTAGTTTGTTGATATATTTTTTTTAGTGTTTAACATGCAGTTGCCATATCATTTCTCGTCCATGGATCCACTTTTCACTTTAGAGGATTTCATGCCTAATCCAGAAATTCCTATAGATCCTGGTGCACACCCCACCCCACCACATGAGGATATGCCTCAGTCACCTCCACATTCTCCACCACCTGAACCCCCACCCCCTCCTCCATTTGACCAAAATCAACTCAGAGATAATATTCGAGCCAACTTAGTTGTGATTCAAGGGAACATAGATCTCATAAAAAATGAGACTAGAATCCCTCCTCATCTCGCACGGTTTGCATCTACGATGCAAACTATTGTCGATTCTGTTCGATCTATCGATGCGGACCTAGATAGGTTCCATCAATGGAGAGAAGAGAGGAGACAATTCTATGCAGATGGGTTGTCATATAAAGAAATCAATAACCTAAAAATCACTAAACAAGCTATGTGCCAATATTTTGTGAACCCCCAAACAAACAAACCAATACCACCCACAAAAAAAAGAATTTCAATTTTATGGTGTAGGCACCCGCAGATAGCTGCAAATTTTTGGGAGAGATGGTGGATGGTGTTTGATACTCCACCACATGGAAACAGTGAGGTGCCCTTATATTTTTTGAGAAAGTTATGGGTTGAGTTTGAGTTGGGTAAAAAACCCAACTATTTTGATATGAGGTCATTTTAGGGAGCTGGGCGTGGCATGCCCCAACATAGACTAGGAGAACGTATCGATCCTCAGCGACGTGCTCCAGTTGCACCTCTTGTTCCTCCTCCTTCTCCTGGTATTCCCGCTGCATTTCAGCAGCAAACCATGTTATCTACACTAGGAGCATTGAGTTCACTTTCAGGACATCTCACTCAGCAGACTACACATGCAACCACTGAAGTGGCCAATACAGAGCATGGAGGCTCGGGCTATAGGGATACTCAGACATCCACTTCAGGTGAGACACATGCATCTGGGGCGGGATCATACCTAAATTTACTATATTCTGAGGATCGTCCCACACAGGTATGTTCATCTTTTGAACTTAAATTTAATTCAAGTTTGAAATGTAAAAAATTCATGTAAATAATAACATCAAACTATATATATAATATAATATTAATTCAATAATTTTGTGTTTGGTGTATAGACACATGATGACATGATGCTCGAAACTCAATATCATCATCGTGTGTATATGTCGAGTGCTGTAGATTTGGGCTCACCTTTTCAATAGGTACTTGAACCAAAATATATTAAATAATTTGTGTGTCCATATATATATATAATTTAATTTGAATTTGTACACATGTGTGAATTGATATATTATATCTAGATGCAGGGAAGTCATACTATTCCTAGTATTGACGAGCCACAAGTTACAGTGGTGAGCGCTCCTGAGACATCATCAGCGCAGGTGCGTGCTTTCAAAAGTTTGTTAAGTTTAAATTAAATACACATCATAGATCTAATTTAATTTTTACATTTATATACACATGTGTGAATGATCTATATGAACTGTTGTACATCTATATGTAGGGATTTGATGAGATAACCATGGCGGGCCGCACACCTGAGACATCATTGACATCTATTCATGGGCAATCTCAGGTGCGTGATCATGAGGTCATATCATTCGAGGTTGTAAACTTTACTTTAAATCTCCTATACAAATTTTACGAACATTATATATATATATATATATATTCAAGGTTTTCACATATTGTTTGCTTTATATGAATATGCAGGATATAGTGGATCAGGCATTTCCATCTTCTCAACAGACAGTTATGTTACCTGTTGAAGAAAATGTGCCAATTGATTCACATGACCATATGGTAATTTATGAATACTAGAAATCATTTTTAATATATTTAGTCGATATTTAATTAGTTTTTTTTATCTAAAAGTTTATATTTTCAATTTTAAATATGTTTAATTATATCAAAATTTCTAAATAAATTTAAATCTAATTTCGAGTTTCTTGAACTCTTTTACAACATGATGCAGGTACATCTAGTCAACGTGGAACAAAGAGAAGACTTGATTTGACCGATCAGCCTGAGAGTTAGATAGTTTTATATTTTATGGACTACAAACCTCTAGTTTCATTTCAATATATGTGTTGGACTTGACAAATAAATTTTATGGACTATGTAGATCTCTAGTTTTATTTTGAACATGTTATTATCATATATGTGTGTTTATTTATATCAGTTGACTTTAATATGATGATTATATATGCAGTCAATTATGAGATCATGTTATGTTCATTTTCATAATTATATGCATTTATATACATATCTATATATTTATCTTTTATCAAATTGTCAAGTAATACATGCACTATATAATAATTCTTATCTAGAATCAAATTTCATATATATATAACTTATCAGATGGTTAGGTGACAAATTAAAACATTCCTTAAATAGTTTCTTAAATCATATTCATAATAAATTAAGGGCAAGTAATTCTAACTATTTTCCAATTACATAGCAAATATTTGAAACAATAAAAAAAAAACCATCTCCTTGTATGTATATTTAATGTATAATCTATACAATTGAATAATTATATAAAATGTGGTAAATAGAAGACACATGAAATATGTATAATCTATACAATTGGAATAAGATATTTAAAAAGTGACATCGAACAAACATATATAATGTACATCAAGAAGTTTAATGTACAACTATATAACATGATGAAACATATATGTGCATGTAGATACGATTAAAGCTTATCAACTTTTAGGTGAATACCAAAAATTGATATTTACATAGTCTCTAGATAAAATAGTTTTTCAGT